>WEIS01064725.1:0-13298 GCA_013389965.1 Todus mexicanus
GAAGGGGAGGAAGAGGAGGATGAGAGGCTGCTGCAGATGCAGAGCTGGGGAGGTGGAGAGGGACTGCCAGCAGCCCTGTGCTGTGCGCTCTCCCTTTCTCTCTCGCATACACAGACATCCCCCTGTCCTCCAAGGCATCAATTCCCTTTCAAAGGGATGGTCTCCCCCACAGCTTGCAGGGGCTCCCTCTGTAACAGCCCCACCTACTTCAGAGCCTTCACGGCCTCAAAGGCTCTGACTGGAAGAAGGATGAGTTGCACCAGCACAGGCTGCCACAGGAAGGCAGAAGCTGTGGGGGATGAACAGCACCGCCAAGGCAGGAGGACTTGATCTCCCCTCCAAGATCCTTTTCCCCATTTCCCATCTAAGCAAGAGCACTTACATGGAAGACATGCTCAGTGCCATAGTGCACCGGGAAAGCTGCCTGCTCACCGCCAGGAAACATCTCCTGGCCAGCTCAGCTCCCTGGCCCACACTTGCCTTCCCCTTCCACCCCCAGCACCACGGAGGGCTGCACCACCAGAGGGTGCAGACAGCCTTCCGAGGGACCATGTGGAAGCATAGCATCTCCCATCACCCAACCTAAGAATGCACATCAGAGGCTGAGGGCAGATACAGCTTTATACCCCCTAATAATCTTGTCTCTAAGCTAGATAACTAGGACTGTAAATCCCCGGTGATAATCACAGCCACCATGCCTGCAAGCTCGCCTCCGGACCATTCGTGTGGCTTGATGATGCTTTAAAGAGACATCTAATGAGGATAAGCTGATTCAAATCCCCTCTGCTTTTGGGCAGCAGAGCAATTCGGTCCCCCTCAAACTCCTTCCTCCATGACTGTCTTTATTTCCCCTTCTCATCTGAATCACTCTGGGGTTTCCTTTGCTTTTCGCATTACTATTTTAGATTCTTTGATATGACCACTGCAATCAAGATTTGCTCCCTTTAGAACCTAATTAGCATGAAATCAGACTCGCTTTTTACTCGTAGCCTCCCAACAGGCTGCTGGCCTATGCTTCAGCTCTCACTTCGGGTGCAGGGAACATTGCAGCCTGCTTAAAAAATTCCCTCTTTACCTGATTCAATCAGAACCACTTACGGGAGATACGCACACATTTCAGGCTTGGCAAAAGAGTCAAGCCTTGGGAAGCAGGGAAGGTCTCAATCACACTCAGCTTTCGGCGCAGAGCAGATGGCGAACATACCGACTATATAATTTATAGGACACCATCACTACGTATTAGTCCCATGCAGTGGCTGAGCTCAGCCAAACCATGGCTCACACACACGCAGAGGGGACTCACGCAGGTGATGCTCCACGTGCAACCTGGGCAGACGGGAAGAGCCAGGTTTTGGAGAAAGCACACGCTTCACGTTTCATCTCCTTCGTAACACAGAGCAGAAGATGCGGTGCAGCAGCCCTTGCCCCAGAGGGGTTTTCTCTTCCCCGCAGGCTGGGCAAACAGTTCCCAGCCCGCAAACTTGTGCTCAAACTAGGTCAGGATTACGCAACATCTGTGCACAAGCAACTTGCCTTCTCTTCCCCAGGAGCTGCTCATGCGGAGGCACAATGGATGCCAGGGCAGCCCAAGGCCAGATCTTGGGCTTTGTTTGCACTTCTTCAGGGCAGCTGCTGTGGCACAGCTGCCTCACTGGGAGTACAACTTGCCGGGCAGCACAAGGTTCAAGGGGGATGTGCACCATCGCCGCAACTCTATTTCCACTGTGTCTAAGCCTCTCTGCCCCTGCCTTTCACCCAGACACACACCTGCCACTCAGCACAGCCAAGCAGGGATGCCATGGAGAGAAGGAGGGAGACTGGCTCAGGATGGCTAAACTGGATTATAACACAGGGGCAACAGGATGGAAAAGATCAAAAGGGAACACCAAGTAGTAAAAACACCCCCTGCAGAGAAAGGTAAAGGCAGCTCCAGCTTTGCCTCTAACATAGCAGAGCTTTCAGCCCTCTGCATGGCTAAAAAGAAGCCATGGAGACAACCATGCAAGACTGAGCCTTTACAGGTACCCAGTGAGCGGGCACAGGGGGACATTGCACTAGCCCAGGGCTTCCCCAGTTCCAGCGCCTTTGATCTCCTGCTGCTTGATGTAACAGCACGAGGCACTGAGTCACCCCTCGGTCCCACGGCAGAATGAGGATTAATTAGTTGACGCCGGCACACTGCTTTGAAGAGAGGTGCTCCACTGCAGCACGAGCCACAGGTTGTTACGTACTGAGCTGAGTCAAACGCAGCCCTGGATTCACATCTGTCATCTCTGGAAGAGCAAGAAAAGGAAACATAGCACCGGGGGGGGGAAACGAACGTTCACACTGGTGTGATGCCAATGCTGTCGTCAAACCTCGGAGAGCGGCCAGCACAGAGGTTCAGGAGAGATTTGAGCTGACCAGTACAGACAGCAACAGTGCCTCAAGGACTGCTGACCCTCAGCAAACACCCAAGGGGCTTTGCCAACCCGCGCACTGCGATGGCATCGCTGGGCTTTTCAGGTCTTCCCAGGTGCTCACCAGCGCGCCTCTGCCTCGCTCCTGCACATGGACTGCTCTACGGCATGGGTGCTTCAGAGGCCAGAGCAGCCCCTGCACACCAGGGCCAGGTTTCCCAAGAGGCGGCTTCTCTCTTTGTTTTTGTCCTCACCCCACCTCGGTGCTCCTTCCCGTGACGCGCGGAGCCGACGGGGCTCTCGCGCCCAGGCCGCAGCTGCACCTGGGCGGGCGGTGGGGACGCAGCCTGCACGTATGTAAAACACGGGCTCTCTGTCACACACCGCTGACTTCCCTTGCGAAGGAGGCGCTGGGGCGGGGGGACGGGCGCAGCGTCTTTTCTGGCTCCTTGCAGAACGCTCCGCCACATGGTAAGCTCGAGGGGGACGAGGAACGTCAGCATCGCGGCACGTGTCAGCTCCCACAGAAGGGGCCTGTGGCAAGGGAAATGTGGCCCAGCATGGGCCGGGAGCCTGCGCTACTCAGCTGCCAAGGAGTCAGAGCAAGTCACATCACTCCCGAGTCCCCTGCGCCCAACCTCTCTCTCGCGCCGGTTCTTCACAGCCAAGACGGCCCCTCCTGCGCGCAGCCGACCCGAGGGGATGCCATCCTGCCTAGCATTGCCGCGCCGTATTAATATTTAACGGCGAGGAAGAGATCCAGAGACTTTGATTTCTCCCACCGGCCAATTCAAGGATAATTGAACTGTGCAGGGAATTTCAACGTTTCAGAGGGTGGTTTTGTTCCAGTTCACAATAAAATCCAACCCTGCCGCAATGCCTCACGAGAAGGATCGCAGCCCGGTTCCAGGCAGCCTCCCTCCCTGCCACAGAGTCAGGCAGGTAAGCAGCACAAAATACAGCTGATCTCAGGAGCTGCCTGGCAGGCAGGTCCCACCGAACCCTCCTCTCCCAGAACTTAGGTAAAAATCAAATTCTGCTAATTAGGAGAAAAACTCCCAATGGTTTCTTGTGAATGTTTCCACCAAATTCCAGATTTGTGGCCCCAAAGCAATGTCAGTTTGCCCTCATCACACCCCTGCAGTGAAGGCAGCTCCTGCTGTAGAGGCACAGTAGGCAAGGCACAGTGAATTTTAACACACGCGCCCAGAGTCATGCAAGAAACCAGCCACAGAGGCAAAACCAGCCCAGCGTTTCTGGCTCCCAGCTCTGGGCTGTGCCAGCTATTGCTTTCTCTTGCATATAAATCACTTTTCCCCACCAGTGAAGGACAGCTGGTCACTGAATGGGAAGCGGCAGTTGTTCAGCAGCCCACAGCAACGCTGCACACCAGGTTAGGGTGGAAAGTGGAGAAAGCTCAGCATGCAGAGGGGACTGCCAGAGGAGCTGGGCCAGCTGAACAGAGACAGAGCAGCTGGAATCCATCCAGAGCAAAGCCCAGTGCTCCTGCAAAATCAAGACAAGTCAAAACCCCACAGGAGAACGCATTTCGCTTGCTTTTACCAGCAGAACACGTACCTCTGCCACAGCTCTGCAGGTCAGCTCCAGGCAGCAGAGCAGGAGCCCCTTCTTGCCCACTGCTGCTGTGGACAGCGGTCATGAGGAGAGCTACGAAGCAGCTCTTACAGGATGACCACAGCTGCTGAGCGCCACCACTGACCTAACCCAGCCAGCCCCTTTGAACTACAGGTCCTGGCAAGCAGAGACATTCTGTTTTAACCAGTCTCCAAAGCAAATATTAGAGGTGGCCTTGAATCTAAACTTCTACCATCAGTTTCAAGGTTTGGAGAGACAGATAAATCCCCAGGGCTGGATTTATCGCTGATCTTTGTTCCAGGACAGAGAGATTTTTACTATAGGCACCGTATCAGTACAGACTTTCTCTCCTCTTAGCATAGACCAGACATACCGCATCTTAGAGCACTTTAAAGTTGGTCTCATTTAACTGCTGGTGGTAATAGTGCCAATGTCAGCAAAAAAACCCCAAACACCTTCTCTTGGAAAACCTGGGCTAGCAGAGAGTGATAATCCAAACAGGCAATGCCAAGCAAGCTGATTTGTGCTGAAATCTCTCACAGAGCACCTTTGTGAGCCGCTCGGCTAGCAGGCTGAGGATACAAAATCTTCTTCAAGTGACTGGACTGAAGGCAAAATCCTGTGGGTCAATCTGCCACAGCAGAAGAGACGCTATTACAGCCTCATGCAGTGCCACCCAAAAAAAAAACCCAAAAGCACTGCATGACCAAAGCTTATACCAGTGCAACTGGTGAAGGTCTTCCACACTAATTAAACTGCTTTTACATTAATTTTGCTGACACAACTGACAAACAAAGGCATGTCCACAAACTGAAACAGTCAAGCCACCAAGGCTCACGGGTACTTTTGCCACAGAGAGGGAGATTTCTCTTTGTAAATCTCCACAGGGATAGGCAACTGGGGCAACAGACAGAGGAAGAGAAAGCAAGTAACTCCAAAATATTTCTGCTAGTTCAGATTTCAGCCAGCTCGGCAAGCTCTTTCACAATGTTTAAACGTAACAGAACCCGAGTCACTAGCCTTAATTCGACTTCAGGCCTTCCATGCCTCTGGTCCCAAGTACTACTTTCACAAGACCTTTATCAAACATCAGCCCTGGCTAGTCCATCCAGATGAAAGATACCCTCAGCTGCCTTGTCTTGTCTGGTAGGGACAGTGTTTATGGCCTGTCTAAACTAATAGCTGGCGGTTCCTAGAGGTATTTACATAGTTGAAGCTGTAGCTTTATATGTGTCCCAACTACTTTCGGTTGTAAAACATGATGGACCTGAGACACAGTGTCATATTCTTAGATACGCTCCACTTCTCCTGCCAGTTCTAGTAAAGACTATTTCTCAAGAGTAAGAAAAATATTGCCTCGAGGTGAAGCGAGAGGCTGCTCTTAAGGAACTAGATTTTTATTTTGTACCAGCTGGGATTCGGCCACCTGTAGGAAGTACAAACACCATCTTTCTTCTTTGAAAGTAGTAGAAGGAAAGAAATACCACATCTGAAACATAGCAGTGGAAAAAACCCCAGTGTTTGAAGGTGCAGGAATGGACAGTAGCATGTGTGGGTTGCTACAAAGCATTCTGGGTGAACCAAAGAAAGTTTCATTTTCACCAGTTAAGAAAGCACAGCGAAATTGCTCGAGGCCGAAGGGATTTTACCCGAGTCCAATAGTTAGAGGCAACTGGAGAGTGACCAAGAAACGGAAGTCTCCTTATCTTACAGCAGTTGTGGAGGACACGAAAGACTGGCTCATTTCACGCTGCAGCCCTTCCTTCCCTCCCCCAGACTGCACCTGCACATCGAGAGCAAATCGAAACCAGTCTATTCTAAACCATGGTCTCATTTATTTTGAGGGACCCAAAGCGAGAGCGAGCCTGAGACAGCATAACCAACAGAGAAACTTGTTTCTCAGCATGATTGCCCCTCTTTGGTGGTGAAGTCCTGGCTAGGGCCTTCAGGATCACAAAGCTAGGTGAAAGTAGGGCATGCCCATTAAGCTCCCAATCCTCCTTACACAGCCACAAGAGTTTGCACGTCTTTCTTCTCTGGGTTTTAGCCAGAGTCCAGCCCTTTTGGGCACCATAACACAGCTGAACGGTTTAGCTCCTTTTGTTCCAGCTGACAAACAACCTAGCCCTCCCCCGCCAGCAACAATACAACTGGAGCTGGGATTTGTATGTCCTCTGAGCAAGGATACAGGCTTTGTGCCTTGCTGAGCTGTCTTTGCAAGGACTGCCAACACTCACAGCTGATTGAGCCTGCAGTGCTGCTTTCTGCTTCTTCCTGCTCACAGACAGATGTCAGAAACAGGCTAAGCGAAACAGCACACGCAGCTAGAGCTCTGCACACGGGAACATTAAAGCACGCTATTAGGGATTAAATAAATTAAGCCAGAGGGGAGCTTAACGCATTTTCTCTAGGCTTCGTCTCTACCTGGTATGCAATTCTGGGTAAGAAACATCGCAGCGTTCCAGGAAACAGTGTTCTGGAAGTGGCTCAGCTCAGTACACAGGAAGGATATTATTTGGAAAGCCTTTGCCACCACCACGTGGCTGAAACCATGACTGCAGCTCATCAACTGACTTGGAACTGCCAGCAAGGACCAGCCTGGTTGTGAGGGCAACCTGGAGCAGGCGTTCATAGGTTTTAGAGCCCGTCCAACACATCTAAACAAAGAGCGTACAACTAACTGTGAAATAATATACATTTTATTAACTTTGAACTCCAAAACACGCTCCTGACTTGCAGTAAGAATAAGGCATGAATTATTCCTGATAAAAACCTGTTGGTTGAAGGATTATGGACAACATATTCCCAGTTACACGAGATGACGCGTTTTCTGTATGTTGGTTTAGTTCAGTCTGCTGCGTTTCATCTCCAGTCAGCCCGAGAGGCTGAGTTGGTAGGGTTATCCCAGGCTTGACTGACTAGGGTTTGCTTGTTATCCTGGGCTTGACAGAGATCTAAAACAAAGCTAAAGTGCTACATCATCTTCTTTAGTCCCTTCCTCCCCAGTGAGCTATGAGGCCTGAAAATACTGAGCATTCACTGGGCAGATGCTCACACAGCTGGATCATTAACTGCCAGTCTACCTAGAAGCTGCAGGACAGCATTCCTTCCCCATTATTCTCTTGGTGGGGAGACAAAGCCTGGCAGCAAGGTTTCACATTCATCCAAGGTGCTCTGTTTCAATTGAAAGGAAGCAGAAGCCTGCTGCCTCTTCTCTGGTACTTCGGAGGGGACACTGAAACCAAGATACTCAACCATGGCATGGGGCATTTGGGACAGCAGCCTGTGCTCCCAGTAAACACGTAGCTCCTGGCCACAAGCAAAGTGGGTGAAACTCTAAAGTGAAATGTTTACAGATCTAATAATGGATAGGAATCCTCAGTTTGGACTGCGCTCTCCCCAGCACCAATACGTCATCCAGAATGCAAATCGAGCTTTTCTTGAGAGACTAGCAAAAAGCTCTGGATGAGCAGTCATGGCAAGTCAGGAAAAAAGCTTCCCAATGTGATTCCAAAGGCAGCAGCTTAAATGCCTGAAGTGAAAAAAATTATGAATATGGCTGAATTCTCACAACGAGAAGTTAGTGATCAGCAGAGCCCCTCATCAATGAGCTGAAGTACAAAGCAGAAACTCCTGGTACGTGACCAGCACAGATCTTCAGCATCTGGAGAAGTCGCTGGGCAGTGGAAACTCGTATCCCTTCCAACTGGTAACAAAACGGATAAAATATTTAATCAATGGAAAAGAAGAAAAGCAGTGCTAAGATGTGATAAAAGAAAGAACTGTAGCAGACATCACACATGATTCAGAGCAGCCAGCTACAGAAGAGAGGCCCATTTACTCCCTTAAAGTATTGTTAGCTGAAAACCCTGATGGGGTTGCCAAGGGCACAGATATTACCTCCTGGCAGGGAACCAGTCTCTGAACGGAGGAATGATGAGCACACGGAAAAGTGACGTGTGTTACTACTGAATGCCAAACTCTCCCTCTAGCTTTTCAGACCAAGCAGGTAACTGGAAAGAGGGGCATATCAGATGGCACAACAGTCTGGGAAGCAAGAAAGCCTGGCTAATGGGAAGCATTACGTGGGCAAGAAATTTACATGGCAAATAACAGCTCGGGAGATCCCCAGGAAGAGAAAATGCATCATGGAACAAGTGTACCAAGGCTCTGCATATCAGAGAAGTCTTTGTTAATTTAAGCTGGACTTCCTGAGGCTTTGAAGTAGCACACGAAGGAGCAGGTAATCTAGAAGACTCATTTGAAGGATGGTCAGATTCCTGTACCTCTACTGTTTGTGTAGTAAGAATCTGGTCTCTGACATTTATGCAGGACAGTAGCATATGTACATGGGCTTATTGCTAAGGTAAAGATGTTCCTCAGATCAGAGAGCAGTGGAATTCACACATCCCCTCAGACAGCAAATAGGCACTTTACCTCCAGCTCACAGAACAGCACAGGGCTGCGGTAGACATCTCTGAGTTTCCAGATGGCGCTCATCTCTATGCCGCAGTAATTCATCCTGCCAACTACAAAAAAAAAGTTTTCCCACATTACAAGCCCCATAATCAACATTCAGTGGAGAGAAGTACCAGGAAATTCCACATCCACAAAATGATCCAGAGCTAATTTTGAGAGCACCATACAAAGTAAGGCAACACTGAGCAACACACAGAGAATGGTATAAGATTCACAAGCAAATTAGCTCAGAAGTCTTTCATAATACTGAGAGCAGGAATAGTATTGCCACGTGACCGAGTACTGTCACATTAACATTTTGGATAAGGGTTCAGTACACTACGGGCACGGGTGGCACCTTCCACTCGCTAACCTGAAGCCTCACTTGCTCACGTGGTATCACAGGGTGGTCATGTCTCCAAGACAATGCCAAGACTATTTTACCCCAGAATTAGGCTCCCCAGCCCTCAAATTTCAGGGACACAACACCTGTGTTCCAACAAAGAGTAGTACAGTCTGGTCCCTCCAGTTACTCACAGCTGATGTCAGGAGGGTACAGAGGAAAGCACCCTCTCTGCTCAAGGAAGTGGGGAGAGAGAGAATAGAGGCACAACAGCGCCAGCCAGTACACAGCAGGGATACCATTCTTGCATTAAAACTATGCTTAATAGTTTAGTAGCTTATCCATTTAGATTGATTTTATTACCACAGTATCATATGCTTCTCACTGCTCATTAAGATTGTCATTAAGACAGATCTGCAAGAGCAGATAGAACAGATTTCTGGAGTGCCACAGAAAAAAAAGTAATCAGTAACACAAATCATATTCAGGGATTAGGGACAGAAAAGTGATGTCTGACTGGAAAGAATAAAAAAAGAGAGCAAGCGAGTGTGACAGAAGAGAACTGCATTTTATCTAAGAAAACAACAAAAGAAGGCCGGTGAGTTCAAATATAATTTAAACAAAGTTTTCAACAAAGTCAATGGCTTCTCCGTGTATTTCAAGTTAAGTCACTGCCTTGTTTTAAGGAAAGGAACAATGAGTTGTGCTGCTCAGAGAGAGGAAGAGGGATGACGCCATACATACCCCCAGTGACAAGAAAGCACACTTTCCCCAGGAAGAAGCTGGCATCCACATAAGCTAGGGAAGCTTCAACATTCTTCAAGCTGTCAGAAAAGCACAGACAATCCAGTTGGACAGGGAGGTAAACCCAGCGCAGCATAAGGACAATGAGAGTAACTTTCAGAAGCACAATTAGAAAACGAATGATGTTAACATCTGCTGATTTGTGAGCTGGCAGAGTTATGCTCTACACTAAAAGCGCAGCATCAGAGACCTCTGTAATACCCATTGCTGTTTAATAACCCATAACATATCCTTTCTACCCAAAACTCAACAGTTAAGACTTAGTTTGGACAGTGCCCTCTGTGATTTGTGGATGCTAAGCATCCGATTTAGTTAACATCCAACTAACTTCAGCGCTGCTTTGGCTTTTTGAGAAAAGCTAGCCCACACATTTCTGCGGCACCATCTGTGCTCGAAGTATGCAGCTGGGCCTGTCAGTTTTGGTAAATGAGAGCTCAGGATCATCAGTCACAAGGTAAGTAAGCAATGAAATGCTAACTTATGTGCCTTAGCGAGTCTTTACTCACGGCCTGGGGGCACAAATATAATTTCTACAAAGATCAGCACAAGATGAGAGAAAAGGGATCAATCTCTCCAGGCCCTTCTCTTTCCCCCAGAGGCAGCCACAGCGCTGACCAGCAGTATCAGTGAAATGGGGACACAGACGCCGCAACCAACTGGTTATTAGGCAGCGCTGCCCAGTGCGCATCCGCCAAATGCGTATTACAGAACTTAACAGCACCATCATCGTTTCCATCTAATTTTACAGACAGCATCTTTCCAAAGCTCAGTTCCTATCACCCCGCATCCAGACCCAGGCATTCTCTGCCTTCTCTGCTATGGCAACTTAGCGCACAACAGGCATGTCATTGGACTGAGCCGGTCAGCCCTAATCCGGCGCTGGAGGCAAGGAAACCGCTGCGTGCATTACTGAGCTGTTCCACCACAGCAAGTCTTGGGTTTGAAACCTGCCATTCAGCAACTTCGACAGTAAAAATGCAGATGTAGCCATCAATCCAAGAAGGAACATCAGTTTCCCCTCTCACATTTTTGCCCTTCTTTTACCTGTATTTGCTCTTGATGTCAATCACAAATGCGATCAGATCAATCCTGGGCCGAAGGTGATCCCTCTCTGACGGTAAGGGGAGGGACGTAGCGATGTGACTGAAAGATAACGCATTTGTCATTCTAACCAAACAGCCTGGCAAGGCGGCATCCTCAGCCATAACCATGGAACCATTGCAGTTCACCAGGCAGCAAGTTAACAGGAAGCCCACTAATTACTAAATATGTAGGCACTGAAGAGACACAGCGATTCCCTAAGTGGTATTCTCCTACCTCAAGCCTACTCACAGCTGCTGACAGCCACAATACTTGCTAGACAAGGCTGTTTACAACAGGAAGATTATGAGAGCATAACAAGACTCACAGAAACATGTTCTCTGCACAGATCGGCCATTTCATTTAATTGCTAAGAAGAGTCATGCCTAACAAAGTGAACCCCAGTGCTTTACGGGTATATTTTGCTGCTAAGCTTCAGTTAAAACGTGTCAGTGCTTTCCTGTCACATCCCAGGGATACTACTCATGCTGAAGCCTACGTGTTATAGGAAGGTGTGTTGTATTCCCAAAACCTTAAGCTAGAAATTTATCACTAGTATAACTTTAAAGATGAAGCTGTAACTCAGAAAGAGCTTCTATTACATTGCTGCCCAGCCCCTTTTTATCCTTTTCACTGTATCAGGAGTTAGGTGTTAGTTTAGGTGGTGTTCTTTGCAATACCACCACCAAACATACAGCTGCAGGAAGAATTAGAGGGTGGGGATTTGTTGTGACTCTTTTCACTAAAAAGATTCAAAAAATAATAAAAAGCCTTCAGTATTACACATATGGGCCTTCCACAGTGAAGAATATTATCAGCACCATATTTTTGGAAGGTGACTTGAAAGATAGATTGGACAAACAAAGATCCACGAATTTCAGTCTGTCTCACAGTCCTCTTTTCCTCTGGAAGCCAGAAGATTAACACTGATTTTGGTGTCCTTGGGGAATACTAGTTCTAGCAATTAAATCTGGAGAGTTTTCCCCAGCAGCCACAGACCAAGGTACACACTCCCTTCCATGAATCATGTGCAGTTTGCAGTTTGGGGTGCCAGTTTCAAAACAAAGGTGCTTTGTTTCCTATGAAAAAGGAAGGCATGATTTAAGAAAAGCATTCTGAAACTAACACAAGATATGAGCAAAAGCGGGCTTGAAAGACATAGTGCAACACAAACAAGGTGAAATTTAGGGAGAAGCTGTGGTGAAAGGAAAATAACAGATTTTCTTATCTGTGGGGGGAAAAATAAATAATCAAACCAAACAAAAAACCCTCTATGATTTGGAATTCTCCTATATCTAAACCAACATCACGAGATGATGTCAGCAGCCTCCACATATGCACTGCAGAAGCATTCTTTTTTTTTTCTCCTAGTGTTAAGAAACACAAAAACCCCAGCACAGCGATTCTTTCCCCACCAGCTGTATGTGGCAGGTAGACAGACGTGCCAGACAAGATACCATATTTCATCGTCATGTGCATAATCCCAAAGCAACACAGTGGGGAAAAAACCAAACCAAACTGCCAGGGACTTTTGCTTCCTCAAGGACTTTTACTTCCTGACTGATAATGGTGCAGGGACTTATCTCAGTCCGTAGCACAAGTGTAAGTTTCCATACTTTCAGGTAGTTACCCAGCTGTAGCACCAGCAGCCATCCAGTTACGGCACTCCACCGCTCAGCAGAGCCTGCAGGATTTGCATTAAAAATTGGGTGACGAATTTACTACTAGTTAGCACAAACATCCAAGATGACGGCACCAGAGCGGTACAACTGCTCTAACTGGAGAGTAAAACATTGGCTCGGGTTTGGTTTTAAAGCACAGCCTTGGATTACAGCAGCAAAATAACACAAACACCTTCTGAAGAGCTGACTAAACTCATTTGGTCTTCACAAGAGAGCAGTCAAGGACATTATATTGTAAAAAGTTAGTTAATCAAGCTTTTAAGACAGGACTTGTCACGCGGCTGAGGTTAAAGTTTCAAATGCATCTTCCTAGCTAGAGGAGGCAAGCACGTGCAGAAAACGGCCACGAAGAGCACCAAAAAAGTAACAAGACACCTTTCAGGAAAACTCGGTTGGTTTCAAGTAGTTGCAAAACATAGTGCTGCTCCATTTTTCCCCAGGATGGTTAATTTCTGTACACGCCTGCCTCCCAGAAAGGAAAAATAGGTAGACAGACAGGTAGGTGTAGGTAGGTAGGTGGGCAGGTATAGGTGGGTGGGTAGGGGTAGGCGGGTAGAAGTAGGTGTAGGTAGGGGTAGGTGTAGGTAGGGGTAGGTAGGTGTAGGTATAGGTAGGGGTAGGTGTAGGTAGGTGTGTAGGCGTAGGCAGGTGTGTAGGCGTAGGCAGGTGTGTAGGCGTAGGCAGGTAGGTATAGGTATAGGTAGGTATAGGTAGGTATAGGTATAGGTAGGTAGGCAGGTAGGTAGATAAATAAATAAATAGATAGATAGATAGATATGTGCTCCTCTTGCAGTTTAGCATCCGAACGTCTGTGTGACACCCACCGGGCGCTGGTCCGTGCGGAGGGCACACGGTGAGCGCCGGAACCCTTCCCTTGCCCTTTGCAGCCCCTCCCCGCCACTCACATGTTGATCCTGAAGCTCCTCTGCTCCCGCA
>WEIS01064727.1:1926-14577 GCA_013389965.1 Todus mexicanus
AATACAACTTCTAACTTAATAACATTGAAAATAGAATTTAATGCACAGAATTTTCTGTGAAGAAAACAGCTTAGGAATTCTTCCTTCAGCTATCAAATAGGGATGTCAATGTGCTCATGGGTCTTTCTCAAAAGTTTTATAGAACTGCTCTGATCTATTTTGCAGCATGAGGATTGTGAATGAGGAAAGTAACAGATAGAGCACGGAAGTAAACAAGAAAGCATTTTCTTCATACCATTCTAAAACCCACTACTGGCATCCTGAGGCCAGTTCCACGGTTTGTTCTTCACAACTTTTGTTTTCTGGCTAGTACTCAGCAGCAGCATAGGCTTGTATCTCATAGCTCTTGCAGACATTCTGCCACCATCATAGGCTTATCAAAGAGACATTTCTGAAATTGCGTACTGATTTATAATGTCTTCCAAAATAATTAAGTGGAAGAGCAAAAATGTCATTGCCTATCCAGTAACTATTCCATAAATGCAGTGGTGGTGGTGATGGGGAGAGGATTTAGTAATAGTATGAAATGAATGTCCATAGATATAATATACACAGCTCTTCAAGTACATAGAAACAATATTGACAATAGAGAGATACAGAATTAAAAGTTCAAAAATTATTTTCCAAATTTTTAGGTTATAATTAAATATTACCAGAATTATGAATGTTCTACTGCCAAATCGAGCTGAAATCTAAAGTGAAATAGTACAAGTTTCTAAAAGGTACACATCTATGTAAACTCTCCATTCAGCATTACATAGTGCGGAAACAGTAACTATCAGTTTCTCAGACATGAACTCTCTGATGCTTATCATGTTCTAATTTAAACACCTTTCACTGATCTCCCAAAGATTTACCTCTTTATTCACTGAAAATATCACCCAAGAACATAAGAAAATCTCTACTGGCTTAGATAACAGCCTTTATCCTATCTCTGATTGCAACAGGATATTTCATTTAAGGACAATACAAGCATCTAACCGCCATCATTTCCTTCATATCTAAGCAGTCACAATCATTTGGGATGTTAGAGGGTACACTTCTGCATATTCATCTTAGCAACCTGTTTATGGATCTCTTGTCCATGAATGTGCAGTCCATTTCTGAACTTGGCATCTGGATGCAACTCTAATTTCCCCTTCTGTGAGTTGCTAAGTATTACTCCCTATTTTTACATCTCTAGAATTTTTTTCTTGCTTTTCTTCTGCTGCACGTTCAAACTTTTCCTTCCTCTTCTTCAAAGGTTCTTAGAATGCAGTCCTATATTGCTATTTTTCTGTATTCTGTGGAAAACAGACAATCATGAAATCCACAGTGAGCTTACCAGTGCACAAGTAGGAGATGATGACTCTATAAATATCTGGCAGACTTCTGGCAAAACAGTCTTTGAAGATCCCTCACATGGATCAGGACAAGAGCACATATCCTTGGACTCCACAACTTACTCCTGGTCTCAACAAAAAATTTAGTCTGTATTTTATTTTCACCCCATTGTTAAGTACTAGGATTTTTTGAAACATCCACATTTCTTTTCTTTAAAAGGAAAATAATCTGAAACGTTAGATCTCCTCTGAGGATGTCATTCTCAGCAAAGGGAAATTCATAATGAATGTTCATTAATGTTCTTTATCAGTTCATTAAAGCTGCTTGTGCACTATGTTTATGAACATCTTTGATAAACATTTGGATTTGTTGTGCATGAACTACTGATGAATAGTCATTAAACTGTCCCTAAGTTTATTCATTACGACTGCTTATTAATTTCTCATGAATTATTATAAAATTCAAGCAGCTCTAGAAGTCATCCATAAACAAAGAACAATCATTCACAGAATGTATTGCTTATCAGAAATAAATTAAAAATATAAGTATTTCTAATGATTAATGCATAGAAAATGTGCTTTGTTCTGGCAGTAACTTAATCAAATCTAAGGCAATTTCAGAGAAAACCACTGGAAATTATGTTATAATTTGGAGACACACTTTTGCTTATGAATCATGACAGACAAATTCAATCTATATTGCTGAAGAGTAGCACTTGCTGAGTATGCGTGTGAACACGTCCAGATCTGTCTAGAACGATGCTCACCTCTCTTCTGTGTATTGGTAATAATAGGGGAATACTTCCTGCTGGTACTATAGGTAGCTAACACTCTTCATATGGTTAATATACTAACTAAATGTTATGTAATGCAAAAATGTGCTCAAAAAAAATCCAAACACATCAGAATTCCAGCAACCTATACAACTTGAATTTCCTTGTGCTGTGCACTGCCGTCATTACTAAGTTTTTTCCCAATCAAATTCCAAAGCCTCCAGTGTGTGTCAACTGGTTCTGTATTACTTTGACTGTAAGACAAAGCAGAAATTTCTGAACTAGACTTCTATTACTTAAGATTGGTAATAATTTAGGCCTTGCTGTCTCTCTGCTGTGACAGAAAATTTAAAGCTAGCTCAGATATGCCTACACTATACTTAGGTATTTGTAGTCATCTCCACTGCACTCACACCTATTATAAAGCTGTTATCAAAATTCTATGTTATTAACCAAATAATTAATATTTAAGATTTGTTCCATTTTGATTAATAAATTTTTTTTGTTTTGATTGGTTATCATAATAGAGTATTTTTCACAAATATCACAGACATAGACTTTCCATTCTGATTCTATTCAAGGGAAAAAAGAGTCATGAAAAAGTGCAAGTGAAAGAATGCAGTAAGTCCCTGTCCCTGTCTCACAACAGGTGCTGCAACTGGAAAAAATTAAGATTGGCTAGTCATGATAAACATGGTAGAAAAGGTCAAAAAGATGCTAGCAAATGCTAAAAATTGTTCACACAGGGTAGTTTCTGAACAACTGGACAATAGCAAGAGAGGACTTCCATCACAAAGAACAGAATCACCATAATGGGCTCACAAAACAGATAATGTGGTTTTGTTTTCAATAAGCTCAAGTTTGATGAAAATTCCCTGTAACAAAATTTAAGCTGAGATAAGATCCTTTGGGCCTCATCATCAGTATATTAGTTTCACAGTATGGTATTTCCACAGACTTCAGTCATAATACAAATCTATTACTGGAGATTAGAAGTTATGTACTGTCTACACTAATAAATATTCAGCCGTTCAGTAACGTCATTGTTTTCTGTTCCTCAGTAGACTACTCAGAAGTAACTTAAAACAAATTAGACAGGAAACACATACTCTTCTTATTTCTATTTTATAAAAATAGTAGTTAGTACTCCCTTTCCTCCCTTTAAGGACCTGATTTATTCACATAGAAAGGAGGTACAGGATTTCAGAGTTCTAGTACATTTCCATTAATGTAAATGAGAAGAAAATCTGTATTGGGGAGGATTCAATCTAATTGCTTCTCTTTCCTTTATCTTCGCTTTTGTAGCCTTTTTTCACAACCTTTTCCCTTCTTACTGAGGTCTCAATTTTACTCTTCTTCCCTACATAGTATTTCACCCCTTTTCCCTTCTTTTCTTTTTCCAAAACCTAAATTGGAAAGAAACTCTGTTTTCTTTCAATTACACTCCTTGAAATCAAACAAGACTATTTAATAAAAAAACCTGCAATCATTAATATTCTAGAACTAAGACAATACTATGAAATAAAGGTGGGCATCTGGAAACAAAGAAGTTTATCAGCAAGTATTTATCTGACTTCTCAGTTTGTATTCAGTTGCAAAAGCTGTGAATGGAGAAAAAAGCAAGGACCTGCCAAGCACCACGGGGCTGGCTAGAAGGGAATGTCCATTAATATCCCACTTCAGTACCAGTACAAAAGGACTCTCTGACAGGGAGCTTGCAAATACTTCATGAGGCGACAGTCCCACCTCACATCATCTCCACAACAACATAATTAAATAAAAAGTCAATTATAATGACTTTATTGAAAAGTTGGTTTAGCACCTAAGTATATCTATGTTAGTATACATTTGATTTAAAAACCTAAACGTGCTGATTGCAAAATTTAATGATCTAGAAGTTTTATATCATTTTAGCATATAATACAGAAAAAAAATTACATGTCCACAATACAGAAATAAAAAAGGGATATTTGCTTTCAATGTCTGAGTCAAAAAGCTGCTAATGGGAGTTGAGATCATACATCAAAAGGCAGTATGAGCTAAAGCTACTTAGTTTAATAAATTAAGCACTTTTGTAATTATTTAATTATCTAAGAATAATCAAAAGTGATAACTGCACTTTCATAGATAAGGAAGTTAATTCAAGAAACATGGCAGATTGAGAGCAAAACTATCTTATGGATGCTTTTTCTGGAATAAACTGATTTGGTAAGTATCATCTGGAAGAGTAAATCATTAAAATGTACACATCGAAGTGGTATCTGTAAATTAAAGTAAAAAGACTTAAGTAATCAGAAAATACACTTGGATTTCTTTTTAACCATTGAAGAGCCGCATAGAAAGATCCAAGTCCTTTCACACATGGGTGCCTTTTTTCCTTTTATTATAAATTAACCTTTGCTTTGTTTGCTGTTTACATGGTTAAAGGCAGAACAAATAGTTGTTCTTACGTTTGTCCAACACTTTCTGTAAAGTGCTTTTTCAGGATCTAGGAATGAAACACTCAAGAAAAACTATAAACATAATAGGGGCAAACAGGCACAGCAGAAAAATGTTCCATGACTCAAACTCAATTTTGGCTGCCTGGGAAAAAGTGGATGATGGGTGTGGAGGTGGCTCAAAGCCTCTACAAGGGGACTATATTGGGATTAGCAGGCAAGCAGTAGTACCTGCAGGCAGCAGGCACACACTGCCCAGTGGCCACGTATGGAGTTTCAGAAGCCATGGGGCAGAAGTTACTCAGCACTTGGACCCTTCAGCTTGCTCCTGCACTGCCGCAACCTGAAGTGACCTGTGTTTCTCAATGCCCCTACCAGCCACAGGTGAATGGGCTGTTATAGAAGTCACTGACAACCTGAAGAAGAGACAGATAGTAAGTTGCATCCATTCCCCTTATGATTCTCCAGTCTGGCTAGTTCATAAACTTGAGCATTCTACAACTCATTATTGAAAACTGAACAGTAGTAATACCTCACTGCTAACAGCTGCCATCCCAAGTATAAGCTCAATAGTAACAACACCACAGACAGCCACTCACTCAAGGATGGCAGCTTTAGCTGTAAGGACATAGGTTTTACGATTCCCCTAAGGGAGGAGGACAAATCCCTATCTGCTTTCATGTAGGAGTGGACACAATACACCTTTAATTAGCTTCCACAAGGGCACATGCTCTCCTCCACTATCACCCACAATACCTTAGCTATGCTCCTCCACAATGTGAAAGTGTCATCAGGCATTTACATAGACTAATACAGAGATTACATTTTGGTGGGCAGAGGCAACACGGAACAGGTTGGGCAAGTAGCCAAAACTGAGAGTGGGTTAGATATTCTGCCTTCCAAATGCCAAAGTCCCAAACAAAAGATTACACTCCTAGAAGCTTGGTGCACAGCTAGTGCAATTGCAGTACCTGATGATACACTGTTTGCTATTGCGAAGGGGCAAGCTCTGGGCAGTAAAACAGAATTACAACAGTTGCTGGATACACTGGGCTACTGGAGGAAGCAAATACCTGGGTTCTCAGTAATTGCAGGTCCCTTTGTATGACGTGCTCTGGAAAATCAGGCATGGGATTGGACTCCACAACATACAGAGTCCCTTAATGTCCAAAAGGATGTGCTTAAGGCTTATCAGAAGCTAGGCCCTCTACATCCACAAGACCTGCTGAGGGCAGAATGCAGGTTTGCAGAACATGTCTCCTTATTACAGTATACTCCAAAAGGGACCAAGAGAGGTAGATAGATGTGTATTATTTTCATCTACCTCATTTAAAGAAACCGAACAAGTTTTCAGTGGGAGAAAGGACTTCTCTCACCAGTGCAGTCAAGGAAGGAGAGGTTATGTGCCTCAAAGATACTATAGTGCAATATCCTTTCCCTCCACAAAATTCAATCCTCAAGGGATCACCCCCTCCCAAGAGAGTAACCTAAAAGGCCACAGTATAGAAGTGGTACACTTACCTAGGAGTTGGCCAGGTATAACTAGAAGAGGGCCTGGCTAAGGTCTCCAAGTTGCAACAACCTGTGAATCCAGATCCAGTTTTGTTAGGCCAGCCCTACAGACCTTCCCTTAAAGAGGCACCCGAACTGACCACAGGCTGAGATATGGAAGGAGTATGGTTCACAAACATCTGCCTATCACATGAGGTCCAAGTGGCAATATAAATCCACAGCAGCAGAAATTGATACTACGAAAATGAGGAGGGTGACGGTAGTGCGCAAGTGGAGGAATTGTGCACCTTTCTGCTGGCAGCAGAGAACCGTGAGTGAATACATCTTTTGCATATACCTTGAGTAAGCCCTTGTCCCCTTCTGGGTGAGTGATTCCCTTTCTGAGTACTCTTCGGTGGGAGGTTTTCCCTTTCGCGAGTGTGTGTACATTTTGTGTTATCTTTTTAGAAAGGAATATTTGTGAAACTTAGGAATTGTTAAATCAAGGTGCGTAGTATATTCCCACCTGACCTCATGATTTACTTTGGTCCGTCAAGAGTGCTGGGTAATTTTTTGGTGGGAATCAATCTCATATCCCCCCCCCCCCCCCCCCGACACCTGCTGTTTGTTTTGCAGATGACAACAATGATGATAGTAATAGTATAACAGAATATACAAAGAGTGATGCACAATGCAACTACTCACCACCCACCAAGGCCCTGCCTGTTCACGGCTAGAAAAATCCCAAAACCGCAATCCTGTAAGAGAGAGTCTCAATTTCCCAGCCCACCCTCATCTATATACTGAGCATCATGATGTATGATATGGAATATTCCACTGGCCAGTTTGGGTCTGTTGCTCTGGCTATGCTCCTCCCCAGCTTTTTGTGCACCAGCACACTAGCAAGACATGGGAAGTTGAAAAGTCCTTGATTTCTTTGCAACGACTGAAAACACCAGTGTATTATTCAGCATTCTTCTCATACTAAATCCCACAATGAATCCAAAACACAGTAGTATTCCAGCTACTAAAAAAAAATAGCTCTATCCCAATCGAAACCAAGATAGAATGTTAAGTTAAAAAAGACATTTCTTTTTAAAACTGAGTCTTAAAGACAGAGAGATAAGCGTAATTAGCACAAGGTCATCCTATACCTGAACTCAGAACTAAAACTGTTATCATTAAAGTTCCTAGCCCTCACTTCAGCCAGTAACCCATACTGTTTCTAAACTTTTGTTTCCATCTCAACAGACACATGTAAAGAGAGGATTAATTCCTCATCCACTGGACTCTTAGTAATTAATTGATATTCTAGCCAGGCTCTTTGGATTAGGGGCCTATTGGGGTTTGGTTTTTGTTGATTTTTTTTTGCTTTGCCACTCTTAGGCATTATCTGCACATACCTTTAAGATACACCAGATGAACAAAAAAAATTTTAGAAGCTATGTCATCTTGCAGAGTGATCGCTTCTTCCTTATGCCTGTGGTTCCAGTTTGCTGAGGCACAAGGACCACAATGATTTCACGCATGTAAGCCCAGGTGAGCCACTAGCTCAGAAGCGCTAGTAAAATGTAGACTACACTGTGTGCACACAAAAGGCTTCTCTCCTTCGTGAGTCTTGCAGTGAAGAGTGAGACTGGAGCTGCGTGTGAAACGATCACCACAATTTTCACACTCAAATATGCGCTCCCTGCGGTGTACCACCTGGTGCTGGGTCAGAACTGAGATGCGGCTGAAGCTCTTCCCACACTGCATACACTTGTAAGCCGCCTTTGGCCTGTGGCTACGCTGGTGCAGGATAAGGTTTGAGCTCCGGTTGAAACTTCTACTGCACACAGTGCACTGGTAAGGACTCTGTCCTGGTGAAGTTCTTCCCGAGACCACACTGTCCTGGAAGCCTCTCACATTACAGTTGCTCTTGCCAGTCACCTCTGTCTGTTTGTCCTCAAAGGGTATTTTCAAACTGATATTATGAGACAGATCATCCTTCTGACAACTTGGGTTGCTACTTTTTAATACATTTTCTCTTTGATCTCCTGATGACAACCTGTGCTCTTGCATACATCCAAGACTTTTGTGGTCATGAGTCTCCATTTTTTTTTCTCAAAGTCTATCATCCACTGCAGGTTAAAAACATAAATAAATAAAGTAATTCACCATGGTTTGCAAACAGCAGACTTAACTCTTCAGCACCTGACTGTGGAGCTAAGAATAAGCAGAGTAGTATGAAAACAAACAACAGCGTAACTAAAAATTAGGGTTTGCCACCTCAGGGGTGGTCAATCTCTTAATCTGAGATTTCATAATATAATTTACAGTTGCAGTGAAAGAAATGGGTTCTGAGGAGCAGAACTATTCTGAGTAGAGAGGAACATGAGCAGGAATATCAGAAGGAGCCAGAATAGGTCTTGAGAAAGCATAAACTAACTGCTGATTAGTGTAACTATTTCTCCTGACATAGCAATTTAAATATGCTCACATATATCACAATCTGAACTGAATCCAAGTTGGATAACAACCAGAATCAAGGCTTTCATTGCGCTCAGTACTACAAGAGGGGTAGAAATACATTGTGCTTGATGTTTTTGAAGGCACTGATACTGTTTTCTGTTATCAAAGAAAGAACAGCCATCTTTGAGTTTTAAAGTCACAAGAGAACATTGAGCACTTGCAAAGGACAGCTTTAGAAGGCTAAAAACCCAACTCAAGCAGACACGGGCCTTATTCAACCAATAGTTAAAAATTCAACACACGAATATCCCGAGTTATGCGTATACTTGCATACCTTAGGTATGTGGCAAGCCAGATTGCTGTCCTTCCCCCCCCCCAAAAAAAAAAAATCTTGCCTGGTACTGCCTCAGGACAAACACAAACAAGTATGACCCACTTTTTTTCTTGTGTACGCAGATCCCCAGATTAATGCAAGCTTCCCTCTTTCATCCCCCAAATTTAAAACAAAAGCTATTCTCTCTTTAAAGACCAAGAGGGAAAATTGACTCCATAATTTGTTCTCATGTTCTTCTTTGCTGAGGTGCTAGATGTTGACACAGGATTTGCTGGTATGGACACCTGAACTAGGGCGAGTACAACAGCCAACCAAATGTTAGAAAAGAACCACCTGATCAGGCCATATTATCGCGAAGTGCTTCATGTGAAGCATCACCTGCATTCTGCCCCATCCTCAGCATTCCTCTCCCTTTTACACAAACCTATGTGTTCCCATCACTTAGAGCTTATTACCCATTTATTGAGGGACTTTCAGTTCTTCAACAACTGAAAGCAGCTTTTGTCTGAGTTTTGGTTGCTTTCTTTATCCTGCACCTTTCTGGGTTGATTGTTCAAAATTAGACTGTGGACAGTTGAGATCTCGAAGACTGATAATTTCATAGGAACTGTCGTCTTCACAGTAGTCACTAAAGAGCCCTTAAAGGCTCCGTAAATCTGTAAATAAACCTATCACTGTAGGGGTATGGCCTTCAAAT
This sequence comes from Todus mexicanus, assembly GCA_013389965.1. Lineage (NCBI taxonomy): Eukaryota > Metazoa > Chordata > Aves > Coraciiformes > Todidae > Todus > Todus mexicanus. Next base: position 11,433 of record WEIS01064727.1, read on the forward strand.
AGGATGACTGACGAAGTCAGATCAGGTATCCTTGAGAAATAAGCATACATCTCACCCAGATGCTTCACACTGCTGTGCTGCTACAGAATGGATCAGAAAGCACCACTGGTCATATATATTCTTACTCAAATGTGATGCAGGCACCGATGTTTGCCTATGGAGTTGAAATAACTTTAAAACGCCACATGGAAGGAGCATTCTTTCATCCTAGCTCAAAGGAATACACACTGCCTTTCTTCAACTGAATCTACACTGGAATACAAGTCTTTTCTCAGCCTACTGTGTTAAATTTGAATTCAATTTTGAAGAATTGTGCTGGTACTAGCTCCTAGATCTACCGTGAGTAACATCAAGTAGTTTTAGAGAGTCCAAATAAAGGTTTCTAAGGCAGTACTTCCCATCTCTGTGACTTCCTCCCATGTGCAGTCTTGGGTGAATCACTTTGAGAGTTTATTTCCAAATACTTTCAAGTCCCAATGAAAGTTACATTTAACATGACCTTAGTACTTCTGAGCTTCCAGCTTCCACTCATGTAAGGGAGATAATCCTTTTAGAGTGACATTGATTTTGAAATGCATGAATGTTCACGAAGAGTATAGATATGACAGAAATAGATCACTAATCCATCATCTGTGCATTTATTTCTTTAATGCAGGAGATTTAACATAGAAGATTCAGTTGTATCTTAAATTTGTAAGCAGGAATGTTCATAATGCTTTCTGCAAAGTACTCCTTAACAGAAACTGCAGTTTGGTCAGGACAGTCTCAATACTAGTGTTCAAACTAGTACAAATAATCCTTTGCTTTTCCATAGGAATTTTAGAAAGTTTCATTTCTATTTCTTCATTCAGACTTTTGCTTCTTCATTTGATTAAGTAGAATTAATCATATTATATTTAAGTTTTCATCAAAGTGCACTTGTAGATTTGAGTTATCTAGCTTGCTACTTGTGACAACTTGTATGCCTGAGCCTTAAGCCTCTCTCTTTTATTCTGTAAGGCTTCTTCCACTTTTCAGCATAATTCATGGCATGCTCAGGCCTCCAGTTCCCACTTGGTAGGTAAAAGGAAAGAAGCCTTCTTGCAGGTACTAAGGCTGACCTACTTCACTTTGTCTAACAGTCATGGGGATCTCTTGAGTTCTGGATACTTTCATAGCTCATCATCAGCATCATCCCTTCACAAAATCCCTCACTGGATTATCATTCCCTAAAGCTCTGAGCTGTCCCCATGAAAAACTGTAGGTAACTGTACTTTGGGAAAAAACTAGCATGGCAAAACACTGAAGGCCTACTATAGACAAATTATTATCACAGCAAGAAGGAGGCCAAGGGCCTGACACTGCTACAGTTTCCTTCCTACCTTAGGAATAAAAACTCACATACAGCCTCTAAGTGGTCCTAGGTGAAAACCTTGTGCTGGAACAATTGCCCAGACCATGTTAGCAGACCCAGCTCTTCTGGCAAGACATGCAGGAACTGTTAAGAGGATATGCATGCCATCAATCTGCTCCTTTATGTCCCTCTGAGTTCAACTTGTAACTCAGTTCCATGTAAAACCCATGGGTACCCCCAGCCTACTAGAAGCAGAATTCGCTGAACAACTGGTGCTGCAGTGTGGACACTTTCCTCTTGCAGAATTACTGCTGTCACTCTGCTATGATCTGCACTATCTGCAGTGTTCAGATTTCTAGAGAATTATCAGCTATTTCTAGGTGATAAGCAAGCATTCAAAGTTCTCCAAATAACCACCACTGAGCTAGAGCTGTGGCAGCTGCAGATTTTCCCAGGCTGAGACTTAACAGGAATGCAAGGTCTGAAAAACCTGCTGGCACTGAGTATCTTAACATACTGCCATGCCTATACAGCGTGCCTAATTACTCCATTGACATGGATCCTGCTTTTCTCAGAAATTAATTAGTGTCTTGTCAATCCATAAGTTTCCCAGTTTATGTCAATCTCCTCCCACATTTCAGAGCTAACCCTGCCTCTGTTCATGATCCTATTAAAACATACGCTAACTAACTTTCCAGCAACAGTATTCTAGTTCTAGCACTACAGTCCATGCAGCAGGTAGCCTTTTCTTCCCCACATCTAACTTTGGCAGAAATTGCTGAGCCTTAGTATTTAATACCTGGTGAAGATCGATCAAATCTAGTCTTGCATCTCTGAGTCAGCAGCAGAAGAAGAGTATTGATGGACTGGCAAGGGCAACAAAATATAGACATATCAAGAAGTGCCACCTGAATGGGTCACAAAAAGAAAGAATTAAAATAAAAACAATTACATGTTATTGCTACTTATCAAAACCTTAAAAAACAAACAAAACCCCCCACCACAACAACAAAAGAAGCACCACCAAAAAACCCCACCCAAACAGAAATTCCCCCATCACAAGGCAAAACCAAACAGATTTCACTGAAATCTATTCGTTATCTAAAATCTGTCTTTCTTGAATGTAATCCAAACACAAAGCAGGTGATAATTTTGCAATTTATGAAGCACCATTTACAAGTTGTTAAACTTACACAGCACAAATTTTCATTTTAAAAGCAGAATGACATACAATCTATAGAACTCATGCAATAATTAGCATATTTTGAAGAGCAGTTCACTGTAGAATCCCACGAATATGTATTTTCACTATGTAACATTAAAATTCAGTCCCGATCATTTCAGACAAAAGCCTTAGAATGGAATTTAAGTATCTGTTAATAGAAAAGGACAATACATAAAAAATAGCACCTTTTTTAGTATCTCATTAACGATAATGCAGTTTTAGAGTATTTGAACAGCTGCTCTTTCATGAACCCATGAGGTTCTGTTATGCTGTGCACCTAATATTCATACCACATAACTTTAAATGTAGTATGTAAGAGTAATGAAATTACACACCCACGGATTGTGTCCTGCCTTGCCTCTCCTCCTCCCCCGGCCCTGGCTGAGGGGTAGCACCGCTCTGGAGCCCTTCCAGCCTCAGCCTCATCCCTCTTTGACCATTAATTGATATCGTCACCGCTCGGCGGGCCGGGGCCCGGGCCCAGAGGAGAGCTGGGTCTCTCCGGGCGGCAGACTCGGGCAGCGAGGCGGAGCGGAGCGGGCCCGCCGGCAGCCAGGGCGAGCCGCGGGGAGCAAGCGAGGCGCTCG
>WEIS01064727.1:14630-26966 GCA_013389965.1 Todus mexicanus
CCCGCCGGGCGCGGAGGCCGCAGGGCCAGTGACCGAGGGCGGGGGGGGGATGGGGCAGTGACCGAGGGGGGCAGGGGCTGTGCCCGCCGGGCCGGAGGCGACCGCGCCTTGGTCCCCCCCTTATGAGGCTGGGGAGCGCGGCGGCTGCGCAGCCCTTCGGCCTCGTACCGCTTCGCCAGGCAGGACTGCGGGAGCCGGCGGTGGTCTGGGATGCGGTGGGTGTGCACCCCAAAGGAAGTATTTTATGTACTTGAGCTTCCAAAAATCACCATATAAAATTACGGAACATTGACGTGTTACGGGAAGGCTTTTTTTTTTTTTTTTCTCTCCACAAGAAACCTATATAGGCGATGTAACTTAAACGCACGGTATGCGCTCCTCATTTCCCACAGAACATTTTTAAGTAGCATACAGGTTTTTGTGGGTTTTTGTGGGGTTTTTTAATACCTGTTTCTAAACCTAATCAGACTCTTCAGTTCCTCTGTCCCCCTTGTTGTTCAACTCTCACCCCGACAAATCTTTCATTCTCAGTTCACCTCAGTAGGAAAGAGGAGAATCCAGACCTCGATGGCAAACACTCCTCCCCCTCCATCCAGGTAGACTAATAAAGAGCAACCTAAACAAAATGCGCTTTGCGTCTCGCCACCAGCAAGGCTTACTAAGTAGAGCTGGACATTCAGTGCCCTCATTGCAGGTTTTCTTCACAATGGACAAAGCTTAGGCCACAGAAGGATTGCAGGGTATGAAAATCTATTTACAAGGGCTTTCCAAAGCGATTGATTAGCTCTACCACCGACTGAGGGCTCTCTTCATTTAGTTAACTATTTTATCACCCAATGACACCCACACACCTGAGAAGGGGAATCAGGAAACAGAAAGGAGTCCCGTGGGCTGAAAACCGTGGGAAACGGATTTAATAAAATCATAATTAAAAAAATAATAATAATCAATGATAATACTAAAATAAATTACACAGAGTTATACTCAGCCCCTGTAGTGGTCGCCAGGTGCAAACTCGCAGCAGTCAGTGCTAGCCGTCAGGCACTGCGAGCATCACAGCTGCAGCAAAGCGCGATGGTCACAATGAACAGGAGAGTCGGCCTCATGGCCCGAATGATGGGTGAGATCCTCCAGCAGCTGCGGTCATTGAGGAGAAGCGCCCTGCCCCTCCAAACTTTCCAATTTAAAGTGAATGTGACGATTATGGTATGGAATACTGCTGTTGGCTAGCTTGGGTCAGCTGCCCTGGCTTTTGCTCCTCCTACCTTTAGCACCCAGCTGACTCGAAATTGCTGAAGACCTTGATCGCTATGGAGACCCGCGTACGGTGGTGGGCCACGAAGGAAAATGAAGTGTCTTGTCAGCTTTGTTCTCACTGAATCGGGTGCTGCAGTCCTCTCGAGAATGCAGCTTTCCTGAATAGAAGATTGATTCTATCCCAACAAAACCAGGACATCTCTTTAAGAGTGCAAACAAACATACAGCACTTCTGAAAAACCTAAAACTGTAACACCATCGCTTGGAGCTCTATTCCAGACAAAACTGTCTACAACGCATCTGTGTTAGAACGCATAAAATATTCTTGCAAATGAACATATGGAGATATATATATGTATCAGTTAATATATATCTTTATGTAAAAAAAGAGGCCACTTTTGAACTTTAAACTTTGCAAAATTCCTTCATGACCAGCACACTTACTGCTGATGGCTGATTCCTACACAATATTAAGCACCATCAGTACAAAGAGAAACCTCTGCCTTTACCCCAGGCTTGAGTAAAATCGCGTCTGGCTCTTGCCATCACACTGTTGCAGAGTGCTTCGTACTCTAATTACACTCTTCCAGCATGCTTAGATTCAGGTTCAAGGCAAGTTAGTGTTAATGATATGCTGATTAACACATTTTTAATATGGAGATGTTGCAGACTGTTTTGGCTACCATTCACATGCTCCTACAGCGGATGAAGTAAATGGGCTATACATTGCTACTTTTTTTCACTGATCTGAAATAGTTTAAGTCTCTATTAATATATTTAATAAAACACTGAATTTATGTATTCATTAGCACTTCATATCGATATAAGCTGTTGTCTCCTATGTGTAGAAAAAGGGAAATAAATCTGCCACCACAAACTGCAGAATACATAGTCTCAATAGATTGCACAACCTCTCAGACTGTGAATCACTAGCGGTGGTCTTTGTCAGCGTCCAGTACTCTCTGGCCTGTGGGGTTTTTTTTAGATAGTCCATGTGCGGATCGTGTAATAACAAATGTGCTTATTTCAAGACAGTTGATGTTACACATGATGCCTGATTTAGCGGAGTGATATAAACCAGTGCTGAAAGCACAATGATAAATGTGAGTTCCAATTAGCAGTTGTATAGCAATGTGGTTCCCGGTCCCAGTCCCAGTAACACGATCACCGTCACGGCACGGTGGAGCCAGCTCAAGCTCATTGCTCTTTTCGAAATACTCTTACTAGTCGTTAAGTTTCTATGCTCTATGTTAAGCGGAATCACGTATTCACTCCCTCTCCTCCCCCTACCCTGGTCTAGCTAACTCAGGGAGACATTCACCTTTAATTAGCTCAGGGAGAAACATTTGCACCACCTGTGGATCCACTAAACTGCTGATAGCTGCTTTGCGAAAACAAAGGCCACCCTGCAGTCACCTTTGTGTTGAGATACAATCAGCCTCTTTGCAACAGCTATGGGCACTCATAGCCTGCATTATTCCCTGAGCTTCATTGGCTCATCTCCCTCGCCCGAGATCTCCTCTGAGCATTCTTTCATTGTAGGGGTTTATTGTTCAGTCATAATCTTGGATCCTTTTCTTGAGTGAAAAAAAAGTATAGCAGGCTCTACAGAGAAAATTAAATCTTTATTCTGCATTTACAGTGGTTATATTGCTTGTAAATTAGTAGAAACAATTGCTTCCTGTTAATGGAGAGAGACAAATACACGTATGAAATTTTATCAGACTTCAGTTTGATGAGCTTTCTAAGGAATAACAGTGTAAATAATCTATCATGGCAAATTTATACAGTGATCTTTTCTATAGAGCTATATAAACAGTTGTGATTGGAACAAAAAATAATACACAGTAAAGAAAGGTGTGTTCTGTGCAGATTAATGAGGGCTGAGACTTAGATTTGTTAACCTGTGCAGGTAGTAGTGGGTTTTTCTGAATAGGTAAAATACTGACCTTTATTTGTCAAAAACTGTAAAGCCAAGAAGTATCTAATTATTATTCCCTTGAGATCCTGCGTATTGTTTTAGATATCTATTTCCTGCATGGAGTGGCAGCAGGTGTCTTCCATAAACATTCATACCATCTCTTCTTTATTGATTGTTGCACATGTATGCATTTTCTTTCAGCTCATAAGGATTGTTCCTCCTTCACCCAATGTTTCTATTTCTCTTATATTACCTAACAAGGTTGGAATGACAATTACATTATTTCCATAAATGTCCATTGAATTCTTAATCTACAATATTCAGAAATTTTTTGAAGGTTGGAGAGTCTATAGGAATATTGACTTTATGAATATATTCATGATGTTTTTTGTGAAAAAAATTCATTTTAAAAATATCTCTCTATATACTGTATACTGCAACAGAATATCTGGTTTGAAAGAATGTACCTCCAATTGTGCCCACATGGACAAAAGGTGAAGAAAAATGCGAACTATGCCTAAAATACAAAAGATGGGAAAATTGCATATGGATGTAGTTTATGACAATAGAACCAGAAAATACAGCATGGGATTAACCATCCCATCCCACTGGAATATATCTGTTGCTAAAAAATTCTAGTATCATCTAGGCAAGTAAAGATATCTCATTTATGATGCATTGAAACAGCAATGTTTTTGTTGGGGTTTTTCATGGTTTGGTTTTGGGGGGGGTTGTTGGGTTGTTTTGGGGGATTTTTGAGGGCATAAAATTTATAATTTATTTTTATTCCTGTTAAGCACAGAGCTCTGCCAGTTTGGAGAGCAAAACAGATGCAGGCTTGTTTTCTGGCTTTTTAGAAAGAATAACTTCCCTGCTGTGATTTCCATGTTAAAGACTAATTAAACTTACTGGGATATTTCCAGGAAGATGAACATAAAGTATAGGGACTTGATCCTGAGAAACACTGAAAAGTTGCAGTGCCAGTGAAAACAATGCCAATAATAGGAAATTTGCTTTTTTTTTTTTTTTTTTCCCCTCGGGCCCAATTTTATTTTCCCNTTTTTTTTTCCCTCTCGGCCCAATTTCATTTTCCCTATAATGGGGCCCACTCTGGGGAAAAAAAAAAAAGTTTCAAATATAATCTGTTAAATATTGGCAATTTCAAGGCAGGCTACATACTTTGTCTTGCAAGCATATGGATTTTTTAATTTTTTTTTTTTTCTTCCCAGAACTTGAGTAATTGTTCCATATCCTGCAAACTGTTATTTTCTGATCCATGAATTAGGATTAAGATACTGCATCTTAACAAAACAGAAATATCAGACGTGTTATACTTTTGGCAAAAAGATTTTACAACCTTTTTTTTCCATGTTTTTACTAGAAAGCTAGTCTTTGAGGTGGGTTTTATATTGCTATAATCTTAAAGACTTTTCAGAAAATTGAAAATCAAACTTTGAATGCACCAAAGCAATTCAGAGAAGTGTTGCATAGATTAATTATAATATAAAGTTGGAGGAGACCATTATAATCTAATCTGACCTCCAACATACCAAAATGTATGTATTTCCTGTACGTACATATTATGTCTATGAAAGTGAACTTTCACCAAAACACATCTTTCAGAAAGGTCTCTTCTTCAAATCCTAGTGTGGATTTTGATAGATTGTCTCAGTGGTAACATCCTGTTAACACTTTGACATTATTTCCAATCTTGTCTAGCTTCTAGACAGGGATTTTTTTATTTTTTTTTTTTTAATGTTTCTCTACCTACCTAAGAATGGTGTCAGAATTAGCATTTTCCCTGCAAGTATTTTTCATCTTCAACAGAGTAATCAAGATACTTTGCAACTTCTTTGGAAAAGTAGCCTAAGCTCTTTTAAATGTCCTGCTAAAACATGGCTTTTTCAACATAAATTTTTCATCTGTTCTGTACTTTCTCTTATATTTCAACATCCTAACAGTACTGTATGTTTGATTCACATAATTGTAAAATTCATAGTATTCATACAAAATTGGGCTGGGAAGATACCAGGCAAAGTCATCCAATTCATCCACTACTCCAGGGCAGGATCAGCTGTACACATTCTTGATCCAGGTTTATCTAACTTGTTCTTAAAACCTTTCACCACTGGGGAGTCTATAACCTCTCTAGGCAATCTGCTCCGACACTTAACTATCTTTACCACTAGAAAGTAAATCTTCTAACTGAAATAGGGCACAATACACCAGATAAGACCTTTCTAGTGCTGAACAGAGCATAAGGATTGCTTCACAGAGTTATCTCTTGCAGTAACATACTTGATTTTTACAACAGCACAGTTCTTCACACATTTTCATCTTAAAATTCACAGTAGGTTCTGAAGCTCTTTTCTGTAAGAGTAATATCGAACCAACAGTTTCCCTCCTTGTATTGTTCAGATGGCTATCCCAATATTGTTCTCTCCAACCTTGTATAAAGAGGTAAAATTACTCCATTCATATTCACTATGGCCTATTTTGTACATTTCTACATCTCATCAGCTCCTTTAAGTTACAATAAGGCACTAAAACTGGGTTAGTTTCTTTACCTTATGACTCCTTAAGTCTCCTGAGTGATTCAGCTTTTGTCTATCAATAAGGCATTTATTATTCCTAGGGATGCAAGCCAGTATACTATAGTGGAGAGCTGTCAATGCTATTCAAGATAATGCGTCTTAAATTCCATCTCTCTGTAGCATTTAGATGCATTACTCAAAATTGCCATGTATGTGCCTTGCTCAGACTTATCACATACTCAGATTTCTCACATTTGTGTGCTTTACTGAGCTTAAAATCTTTGTCTGATGATAGGTGCCTAGAGTCTTTCTTTAAAATATCAAAATGAGAGATTGCACTTAGCAAGACATTTACATACATACTGTAGATTCCTTTATACTGACAGAGCAATGTAATTGTGAATGAGTTATGACAGCATTTTGGGAACATTAGAAAAAAATGAGGTCTGATGCTACGAATAAATTGACATGGAGAGTCTACTCTGACTTCTTCATAAGGTAATTTGCAATGTCAGTTGTCAAGTTAACTACTGGAAAGAATCATATCTATTTTCTGTACAATGTAGCATGGTTTCTTGAAGAGTATCAGATAAGTGTGTCATCCCCCCTACCCACCTGCAATTTGACATAGAACTGGTTTAAATCAGATAAATTAATCTGCAAGTATATTGAAAAATCTGTTTGTAAAGTAGTTGAATTGCTATTTATCACATACTTTGCACATTTAATGCACATTTTTGTACTAGACATAGATTAGAAATAATGTTCCTGAGATGCATCAGATATCCTAAGACATGATGGACGTGATGCATCTAAAAAATTCAGAAAGCTGCCAACTCAAAATAGCGAGAATATGTCAAAAATGTACATAGTAGAAAATAATGTTGGACCATGAAGTCATGAACAGACTCAAATCCCGCTAAATTGCTGGAAGAATAAAATATTGATTGGTAACAAAAGCTGGCATTTTGGAAAGACTAACTTTGAGAAATAAAAATAAATTGATGAGGCCAACAACACTTGAGTTAAAGACAATGTAGAGGAGGCACTTCGAGGAGGCACTTCAAAAGTACAAATACTATCTGGGACTTTAATTCCTTATAAGAGGGAGTAAAATGATCAGGAAGGATTTTCTTGGATCACAGAATCACAGAATGTTAGGGACTGGAAGGGATCTCGAAAGATCATTTAGTCCAACCCTCCTGCCAGAGCAGGATCACTTAGATGAGGTCACACAGGAATACATCCAGGCGAGTTTCGAATGGCTCTGGAGAAGACTCCACAACCTCTCTGGGCAGCGTGTTCCAGTGTTTTGTCACCCTCACCATGTAAAAGTTTCTCCTTATATTTACCCAAAACTTCCTATGCTCCATCTTGCTCCCATTGCCCCTTGTCCTAACATTGGATGACACTGAGAAGAGGCTGGATCCATCCTCCTTTTACATATTTGTAGACATTACTGAGGTCCCCCCTCAGTCTCCTCTTTTCCAAGCTAAAGAGACCCAGCTCTCTCAGCCTATCTTCATAGGGTAGATGTTTCACTCCTTCAATAATCTTGATGGCCCTGTGCTGGACTTTCTCCAGTAGTTCCTTGTCCTTCTTGAACTTGATACAGTTTCCAGATGGGGCCTCACCAGCGCAGAGCAGAGGGGGAGGATAACCTCTCTTGACCTGCTCACCACACTCTTCCTAATGCATCCTAGGATGCCATTGGCCTTCTTGACCATGAGGGCACATTGTTGGCTCATGGTCATCCTCTTGTCCACCAGAACTCCTAGGTCTTTTTCCTCAGAGCTACTCTCTAATAGATCAGGCCCCAACCTGTATTGACACATGGGGTTGTTCTTCCCCAGATGCAGGACTTTACACTTTGTCTTGTTGAATTACATTACATTTCTCCCTGCCCAGCTCTCCAGCCTGTCCAGGTCACACTGGGTGGCAACACAGCATTCTGGCACGTCAGCCACNGTGGCAACACAGCATTCTGGCACGTCAGCCACTCCTCCCAGTTTTGTACCATCAGTAAACTTGCTGAGGGTACATTCTATTCCTTTGTCCAGGTCATTAATGAATATATTAAATAGCACTGGACCCAGTACCAACCCTTGCGGGACACCATTAGCCACAGGCCTCCAACTAAACTCTGCTCCACGGACCACAGCTCTCTGGGTTCTGTCCTTCAGCCAGTTCCCAATCCACCTCACTGCACAATCACCCAATCCGCAGTTCTTGATCTTGGCTGTGAGGATACCGTGAGAGACAGTATCAAAATCTTTGTCGAAGTGGAGAAATACCACATCCACTGCCCTCCCCTCATCTATCCATCTACTTGTGCCATCATAAAAGGCTATCAGATTAGTCAAGCATGACTTCCCCTTGCTGAATCCGTGCTGACTACTCGTGAAAAACCTACTTTCCTCTACATGCTTTGAGATGGCAGCAAGAACAAGCTTTTCCATTACCTTTCCAGGGATGGAGGTGAGGCTAACAATTTTTTTTTTAATTTTTTTTTTTTTTTCCCCAGGAGTCCTGGGTTCAGCTGGGCTGAAGCTAATTATCACATCCAGCTTCTGGCCTAATCAGCTGGGAAGGGGCGGCAGCTGGGCAGGGTTCCAGTTGTGGTAAACAACCCAACCAGCCAATAGGATATTCAACATCATGAGTCATGCTCTACTTAAATGGAGGAGGGGGAGTAAATTCTGTTTGCAACCAACTCCAGGGAGGGGCTTGAGTCTTTGGCTGGTGCGGGGACAAATCAGTCCTTTGGTAAGCCTTGTGGTCCTTATTACTTGCTATGTATATTGTTTCATCAGCATTACTGTTTGTCTTCTCTCTTTATGTTGTTCTGCTAAGCTGCACTTATGTCAGCCCATGGATTCTGACCTTTTTGTTCCTAATTCCCCTTCCCATCCCACAGTAAGGGATGGAGAAGAGATTGGGGTAGCTCTGGGTGAACAGCTGAGTGGTGTTTGACTACCAGTGGGAGAAATGAGAAAGGTGTGGAGGTAGCAATAAATTTGCAGTGCCATGCTCCCCTTGACGTGCCTTCTGCAACCCCAGAGTCCCAGGAGCTGTGGGCGTTCTGGTTCTCTGAACCCTGACTGTAACCCAAACCCCAATGGGATTTTGAGGCTGAGGTCCCCAACAGTCTGACTGAGTCAGATGAGAAGGTTTTGAACATTTTGTTAATATTTCCAGAAACTTCTTCAATCCCCCAGAGTTGCCTTTACTTCCCTAAATGGAGTATTAAGTTCAAAACTGGATTTTGTTCATGTGGCCAAGTTGTGTTGGGCTCAGCCCTGGCCCACCACCTCTGTTGGTGTTCTGTGTGTTCTAGGGTTGCCTGTGGGGAGCTACTCTGAGGCTGGTGTGTGCCTGTGGCTGATTGCTGTGGCCATTTCCTTGCTCTGGGTAGGTGCTTCTCTGCATAGATGTAATTTTTATTTTATCTCAGCCCATCTCTTTGGCCCTTCTGGCAGCCTATGTTCACCTTCTAAACCCCACAGAGTGGCTTCTCCAGGCAGTCCGTTCCAGAATCTTCTGGGGCAGCTGTCAGCTACCTTCGGGTTGGCGTTACAGAATTTGTAAGCCCCTTCCACAAACAGGATATTTAATGTGAAAAAAGAAACCAAGAAGGATGGAAATAAAATTAGTTAACAGGTATGTTAAACATTAGGCAGTGTAGAAAAATCAGAGCATGGAAGCAAACTAATGTAGATTTTACACAGAAAATCAAAATGAGTAGCAAAAATGTGTGCTTTTTTTTTTTTACCCATAAAGACAAATGTGCTGTTACAGACTTGTTAGTGTTACACACTGAAGGCAAATCTTTTTGCTTCAATTTAGCTTAAAGACTGATAAGAAGTCAATGGTGCAGCACCTAATGAAAATGACAGGAGGAAAGAAAATTGTAATGTTGGGTTCCAGGGTGCAAGTGAAACTTTTATTGCTTACTATGAAAATAAATAGAGACCCGTAAACCTTTCATACTGAAGTAATTAATGCATGGAACTCTGAGCTGAATGGAAATTGCCATAATAAATATAAACATAAGGTTTTGTAAATGTAGTGTTCTACATTCACCTAAATGGTTGCTTACAACCTTGCAATAATTACATGGAAATACTTTACATTTCCAAATTGTGATGATGAATAAAATAATAGCACAATAGTGTGCACTTTTCTGGTAGTAGGCACCCCTTTTTAGTGGGAACCACTATATGTCCCATACATTATCTTATCCATTATTGTCTAAATACAATATTGCTTACTATTAGAATATGTGACAATGTTGCTTCAGAAGACCTCATTGGAAGCCCCTGCTATGGACTCTAAAGATCATATAGACTAGACATTTCCATGGAGGAGAGAGCGACTGAGGTTTTCTGAACTTGGAGAATACCTGAGTCTCAGGTGTTTTCTGAGCTTCAAGAGCTATAAGAGAAAATTGGGAGTGTTTTGTACATCCTTCTTCCTTTCTGTATACTCTTATCTGAACATCCACTTTTGGTTGCATCAGGGACAGGATACTGGACTAACTGGACATGTGACTTGATGCAACACTACTTTCTGGTGCTCTTATATGTGTCATATGCAGTAACAACTTCTCAAGAGGGCCAATTTTTTTCTTGGTTTGTATTGCTAGTTTTATCAAGGAAAGAAGTTTTGATATGCCTACTTATCCATCTTCTTTAGTATCATATATATCCTAGCTGTGTTAGACTCAAACAGTCAGGGACTCTTTCCTTCCAGAAAATTCTGTAATTCTGTAGGGGTTTTGGGTTTTCTCCACACACACCAAAAGCTAAAGTTTCTTCAAAAAACAGCTTGAGCAGAATCACTGTGGAAACTCTCTCTTCCCTGGAGAAACTGGCAGACATTAAACAATCTTTTGTTCCAGTAGAATGTATGTCAGAAAGCTTTGGTTTACTATAAGGGAAGACTTTGTTGAACGTGTAGGTTTTTGGCTTGTTTTTTAGTTTGAAAGAACAGTTCTGGAAGTGTAGATTTATTTTTCTTTTTCCTTATTTGGGTTGCAACTTCAGAAACGTTTTTCTATGTAAAAGCCCTCTCAATTAGTCATACATATACATTTTACTGATAATTCTGGATTTTTTTCTGTCAAAAAAAGTCTTTGAATGCTTTTGTTATGTTTTTAAGTGCTACTGACATGAGTGTTCTTCAATGTCATACATTTTCAATGGGGAACCCTATGGTTGATTCTTCAGTATGTGTTGTCAGATCAACATTAACCATTTCATGTCTCTAACCCATGCTAAATGGTAGTTCATATCCTAGTGACAGCTGTAGCAAACATGGTTATACCTGTGAATAAATATTTCAAGAGAATGAATATGCATTATTATCCTCTATTCTAGTTTACAATGCTGTAGCTTGCGCATGTGGCTGTAACCACAGTTCCATCATTGGTATATACACTAAAATTTATGCATCATTAGTTACTCACTGGACTCAAGGACTATTCAGAGTGAAAAAGCAGAAGACTCCAGTCCTACAATTAGATTTCCTCTTGGTTATAAATCCTCCAAAGGTAATTCTCATCTGAAAAATAGAACTGATAAAAAATGAGCATTAATCCATGCCCTCCAAAATTAAGTCTTTCAGACAAATTTTGAAAAACTGAAAAAATCGATTGGCTAATAATAAATTATATCACCTACTAAAAAGTCCATATTATGAACACCTTTAATTTTCAGGGAAGTAGACATCTGTTTTAGACCTAAAGGAATAATTTTACATCACCTAATTAACCTAATAGAATAATATGCATGCCACTGAGTAGAGAAACTAGTGAGTCTGAGGTGAGGACACACAAATTTTACTGGAAAAAGGTTGAATTTTTTACTTTTGGCAAAAGAATGGCTGAAATAAAAACTTTTCCATGTGTAGGCAGATTTTTAGGCAAACATATTCAGATTTTAAAATTTGATAATTTTTTTCAATGAATTTCATAGTCTATTTAGGCTGCTAAAATTAATTTTTCAGAGAATTGTTACAAAGAGTGAAGTACTATCTAAACTTCTGTCAGCAGCAGAAGCCTCATATTGCAGAACTCAGAAGTAGTAACGGAGTGCGAATGTATATTAACTGGGGAGAGATATTTTATCATTTGTTTTACCATTTAAAATCTAAAGAAAACAACTTTTATATACGTTTCAAAAATGACATAGGTTTAAGAGGAAATTCTTCAGGTCAGTGAGTATTGAAATATGTCCTCGACTTTCTAACCCTTCTTGTTTTGCCGCTGCTAAACAACCCACTTAGTTTGAACTCCAGATTTTTATATTCAAGGCTGTGATGTGATAGTGCATGTGTTAGAAACGTAGAGCTAGTGGTTTGATTTAACACAACAATGAAAGTGAGACATCCATTTTTCTTGATTAGTAAGATTTCAATCAGAAGGCAGTTAAAGACTAAATTTAAAAATACATGTATCTAGACTATACTTCTGGTGAAGTCAATAAGAACAATCATATTACATTATCTTACATGTGTGCTGGTTTTGGCTGGAATACAGTTAATTTTCTTCATACTATGGGGCTATGTTTTAGATTTGTGCTGAGAACAGGGTTGATGACACAGATGTTTTCATTATTGCTGAGC
>WEIS01064728.1:0-20657 GCA_013389965.1 Todus mexicanus
TTTGTTTGGTTGGTTTTTTAAATAAAGAACATACAAAACATTTTCAACAGAAGACAAGACTTTGCATAATACTCCTCTGTGTTCGACAATCTTTTTCTTCACCACAGCAGGATGGCAATACCTATGCAAAAGCTCAAAGTCCTCAATAAATGGACAAGTAGAGATAAAAGCCCAGATTTCAGGACTTTTTCAGTTGCTCTTCTCCAGCCCTTACATAACTAAGGAGAATTGTCAGTAAAATATTTAATCAAAGAAACAGAAATAGAGGAACTTGATTGAAACTCATGAGTTACCAAATCCACTTCCTGCTGTAACTGGTCACACACCATCTCCTGCAGAGCATATAATCACTTCTACAATATTCTCAGGCTACCACAGACGCAGAAAGAGGTTTCTGTTCTCTAAATGGTGCCAGAAAGCTCCTTCGTTAAGAGCAGCTCCCTTTAAAAGACCATGCCTACTTATTTTCTGCCATACAGTCCGGTAAGGAAAAAAATACCAGATTCAACTCAAGCTACATCAGAAACATGCAACAGATGTGACATATAACTGGATAAACGGGAACACAGTGCAAAGCCAAGCAGGTATCAGGGAGAGTAACCTGACTCACACTGTTCTTTGAACAAACAAACATACCCACCCACCTCCTCCTTACCCTAATCAACTTTAGTACGAGCACTCAGGCTCCTGAAAGACAGACCATGAAAACAAAAAGTACAAGGTGGCAAAAGCTTTGTTTTCATACTTTCAGAACAGATGTAGCATAATCCATGCGAGCTACCGCTAGGATTTCCCTTTACTGGAGCTTGCTAATGCCAATTCAACTGCTACACATTAAACAGCAACAAAAGAATTACAGCAGAGATGGTTTTGGAGTGATCGAGTCCAGATGTGTTATTTACCAAGTGGGTACATCCTAGGTGGACTATACGGAGAAAACTTTATCTTCTACTATTGATATGCATATGCATGTGCTTTTGATAAATATACATCCACAGCCATATCTTATTTTTCAGCCTAAGTAAAATTTCCACCCTTACATGTAGATTAATTACTATGTGCAAACTTTATTCCGTTTAAATCCATCACCTGCTTTATCTCCTCTGCTGATTTTTCTTTCACCATCTCAACATTAAGAATCGAATCAAGCGTCTGCAAGAGAAAGCACAAGGAATTTGGCATGGTGACAGCTCTCTGATTCAACCAACAATCCCAAACGAATGGATGCAATTACAAAGAACAAAATCAAGCTAGAAGAACTTAATTCAATTTACAGCGTGACTTAGGCCTCTTAACTGCCAAAGAAACTAATAAATCGTAAGCAGTAACACACTGAGAAGTGGATTCACACACTGAGGCAGAACAGAAGAGATTCTGTCGGGACACAGAATGCCCTTTGCTCCAGCTGTGCCGATCTCTACTGAGGCTGCAAGAGGAGCTGAAGCCTTTCACCTTCGGGCAGCTCAGACACATGTTCTGTTGGCAGACTTACACAGAAAGTTTGCCACAAGAATGTGAAAGAGAATAAAACTATTCTCTTGTCCCTCTGCTGGCTGAACGTTGGAAATAAATTTCCATGCTGCACAGGCAGCTTAACCCTTTCCATTTACTACTGTGCGCATTCAGTACAGATCCCCTAACTAGCAGAACTTCCAGGATGTCAGAGACAAAGGGCATGATAACAAAAACCCAGAGTCCTGTGAGTTCTAAGATTGAACACGATCCCAATAGCAAATAAAGATTTATACTCAAGTGCAGCATAAGGAACATCAGTTTTACATCAGGAAGCTCTTGGCTGAAGCACTGATGGCAGCAATACAAGTTAACCTACATCCTTAATTTGCCATACAGATGTTGTCATCTAACACTTTAGGCTTGTTTCCCTTACCTTATCCTTTGTGAATCCTCCCTTTGATGCCTTTGCACCCAAGCCTTCTGCCTAGAATAAAAAAATACTTCTTTAGTTTTAATAGCTGATGTTTTACTACCATTTATTTGCCTTCCCTCATGTGCATAATAGGTTTGCTGACAAATGCTCCTGAGTAAGATACTTGAAGATTACTGCAGTGCGCTTTTAATAAAATTAATGATTGATTAGAAGTAAATACGATGAGTAACTGATGTGATTATGAATTTCAGGGCCAGAAAGGATGAGTTATTACCGAATAATATTATTTAGTATTATTCAACAGCTTTCTTGCATTCACTCAGAAATGATAAGTGCAAAATCATGTCACTCTATCTGGTCAAACTAATCTGGAACTAACTAAAGACTTAAAATAAGGCCTCAAGCACAGAATCTAGTCTAAAAAAATGTTTTTAAAATATCAAAACAATACACTGGGATACAGAACAATAGTTTTAGCCACCAGTAAAATGAAATTCTGGGCCTCATTACTAACAGGAATGCTATATGTTTGCAGCATTATGTGATCCTATATAAGTGACATTATAGCTTTAATATATGTGAATTGGAAAGAAAATTAGCCTTGCCTTTTCCTCCATGCATCTGATAAATTCTCCTTGCTTGGAAGAACCCACGGGCTGCTTTTTCACTTCATTCCTTTTCTCCATGCGAGATTCAAACACATCTGGATTGGATCTGAATCAGAAAAGGGACTATTAAGAGAACTGGGCAATTTAAGCCCATTTGGCCTTTTAAAACCTTTACAGTGGCACCGATTCAGGTTCTCAACATAAAATTTTCACTTCTTGCTAGTAAACCGCTCTCTTATCAAGCCAATTCTGCTGGGAGATGACTCTCATTGACTTGGTGCCACCCATGGGTGAATTTCACAGTATCACAGAATAGCAGGTTGGAAGGGACCTCAGGGATCATCTAGTCCAACCCTTTAAGGTCAAGAATACAGTTTAAATGAGCTGGCCCAGCACTCTGTCAAGCTGAGCCGTAGACTTGTCTAAAGTAGAGGAATCCACCGCTTCCCTTAGACAGTGGAAAAGTCTCCCAACAGCTCGCATTGCGAACAACTTTCCTCTGCAGCCTAATCAGAATCACCTCAGGAGCAACTCGTCCCCCTTGTCTTTTCTAGGTGACCTCAGGAAAGGGGACTCTCCATCCCCTTGGCAGCCACCCTTTACGGAACTGCAACACTGCAATAAGGTCCCCAAGGACACTATTCCTTTCACCTTCGGGCAGCTCACACACATGCTCTGTTCGCAGACTTACACAGAAAGTTTGCCACAAGAATGTGAAAGAGGGAACTAGGTCTCTTTAGCTTGGAGGAGATTGAGGGGTGACCTCATTAATGTTTATAAATATGTAAAGGGCGAGTGTCAGGAGAATGGAGCCAGGCTCTTCTTGATGGCACCCGATGACAGGACAAGGGGTAATGGGTGTAAGCTGGAACACAGGAGGTTCCACTTGAATATGAGGAAGAACTTCTTTGCAGTGAGAGTGCCACAGGCTGGCCCAGGCTGCCCAGGGGGGTTGTGGAGTCTCCTTCTGTGGAGACGTTTCAAACCCACCTGAACGAGTTCCTGTGTGACCTGGTCTAGGTGATCCTGCTCCGGCAATGGGGGGGATTGGACTAGATCATCTTTCGAGGTCCCTTCCAATCCCTGACAACCTGTGAATCTGTGATTCTCAGGTCCCTCTGCTGGCTGAACTTTGGAAATAAATTTACGCGCTACACAGGCAGCTTAACCTTTTCCATTTATTACTGCGAGCATTCAGCCCAGATCCCCTGACTAGAATAACTACAATAAATACAACAAGGTCCCCGAGGACCTCGTTCAAGGCAGCACTTAACCCCTAAGCGGATTTAATTTTGCCACAAAGGCGCAAAGCCCAAAAGCGACCTCCCCTCTTCCCAACACAGCCAGCTCCCCCTGTTCCTGGGTGTCCCCGCCGCCCTGCCCTCCCCCTCGGGCACCTCCGCAGCTGCTGGATCTTGTGCCGGTACTTTCCGTAGAAGGGGTTCTCCTCCAGCTCCGCCTCCCCCGAGCCCTGCCCGGGCCTGGCCGCCGCCATGTCGCGGCACGGCGGGGCCAGCAGCCCCAGCGGGCGGAGTGCGGCGCGGCTCCGCAGGGCGGCCCCCAGGCCCCAGGCCTGCACCAGCGGCCCCGCCATGGCTGCCCGTGTCTGTCTGTCTGTGTGTTCGCCCCGCCCCCCGTCCGTCCGTCCGTGTGTCCGCCCCGGCCCGGCCCCGCTTTTCCGTTCCGTTCCGTTCCGCCGCGGAATGAAAGCGCCGGAGCCGCCCGTTGCGAAGGAACGTTTATTGAGAGCGAGGCGAAGAGGGGNTGCACCAGCGGCCCCGCCATGGCTGCCCGTGTCTGTCTGTCTGTGTGTTCGCCCCGCCCCCCGTCCGTCCGTCCGTCTGTCCGCCCCGGCCCGGCCCCGCTTTTCCGTTCCGTTCCGCCGCGGAATGAAAGCGCCGGAGCCGCCCGTTGCGAAGGAACGTTTATTGAGAGCGAGGCGAAGAGGGGGGGACGCGCTGCTCGCACCCGGCTCCCCCTAAAAATTCACAAATGCAGCCCGAAAATGAACCCGGGAATCACACACGGCACCGCCCCGGCCCGCTACAGCCCCGACGTGTCGTGCTCACCGTGCCAGCGCTTCTGCTTTCGCACATGTTTCTTACACTCCTGGTTTGACACATCGCTTCTGGTTTGACACATCGCTTCTGGTTTCATGCACTCCTGGTTTGACACATCGCTTCTGCTTTCACGTGTCATTTCTGGTTTGACATCTCGCTTCTGGTTTCACACGTCGCTTCTCTCCCCAGGACTGACCCCTTGAGAAGCACAAGAAGCACAAACCCTCCACAGTTCGGCACCCAACAGCCCCTCTGGAAACCCACGTTCTGCAGCCCTGAGCTAAAGCGGCACCCAGGGCTGGACAAGGGTGTTCACCACACTCGTGGGGTTTATGCCACCTGAAGAAGCCAGCCTGCCAACACCCGGCACCATGGCTTCAGAAAGCTGGCAAGATGCAGACCAGTGGCGGAGCAGGGCACACACAGCTGCCGGCTACCCTAGGCCAAACAAAAGCAACCACTGTACCCAGACACAATTGGATTTAGCTAAATTGATAGCACAAGTCCATCGTACAAAGGCAGCGACTACAGCAATTAGTGACTGACGATGCTGTTGACATGCAAACTAAGCAGCACCACTGGACAGCCGTGCCCCGGTGCCACTTATTGGCCAGCTCAGCTCTTCAGATGCAAGCAGAGGACACGGGCGGCTGGAGCGGCACACGCTGTCTCTAGCTGACAGTATCACTACTGCTGTGAAAGAGCCTTCTAAAAGTAAAGCAGATTGCAACAAAACAAAACGCTGATAGATTCACGTGGCAATCCAATAATCCCTTAAATTTTAAGGGAAGTTAAATTCCATACAAATCAAACTTCCAAAAATATTTTGCAAACTCTGGCATATGGCTATGATACAGTATGTACAAATAAAATATCAGAATGGTTGCATTTTATTGCTCTTTTTTCTTTTTTATTTGGTTAAGGAATTACACAGTAGTGTATAAAAGGGTGTGGGAAGCGGCAAGAAGCGAGTGTTGGCTTCTTGACCTCTCAAAAGCCAAGGTTGGTTGGTTTTGTTTTGTTTTTAAATACTGTTTTCAAACATCACATCAAAAGTATTTCCGTATCGGGTCACATGTGTGTTACCCAAACAGGACAGAAGAGCAACAGTGAAAGAAGCCTCGGCAATGGGTAACAGCACTCCACTTTGTACATTCCTTCATTGATCTAGACTTCCAGAATACAATTATTTGTAAAACATCCAGTCTAAAGTTATACGTAAATCAGCAATTACAAGCCCACTTCCACACAAACTGATGTTTCAGCGAGGTGGGCTACTTCGATTTGCTAACCACGCAACGAGATCAGAGATATTTGTGAACAAGATCACCTGACCTGGCCCTGATCCAGCCAGCAACAGAATCCCTTCTACAAAAGTCACTGTCTCTGTTCCTGAAGGTTATAAACACACTCTGTGTTTGATCCACTAGTGTAAACATATCCTGAAGTTCCTCTCTAGCGAGGAAACCTCACTTACAAATCACATATCAGTAGAGAACACCAACTGCACACTCCTATGCTGCTTCTTAGATCCTTTTGTTGGTGAGAACACAAAAGGTAAAGGTGCCAAGAAGCGATCACGTTCACATTAGTGAAGAAACAGCCCGTAAGTCTACTCTGGGCCTTCCCCACCTGCTCACACACCCAGTGACTGGGAGCTTTACTTGGGATACTTGGATGGATGAAACTGGCAGCATCAGCAACCCTGTTCAAAAGGTCTCCAGTGGCCAGTCAGCAACACCATCAGCACGCTACTGATCATTCCCGAGGCATGAACTGTTCGGGTGCTACTCTGCAGGCCGCACTGCAGACTTTCAGCTCTTAAGCAATTGTTAAACTTATTCAATACTTACGTTGTTTGTTTGTTTAAAAAAACAACAGATAGGCTCATCTCACAAAATGTAATCTGGACGCAACACAGCAAAGCTACAAGAATGCTGAAGTGAAAACCCAAGCTCTTGGCAGGTAATTGCTCTTGTAGGCTCGTGATATAAAAAACACTTAGAACTCTTCCCTCTAAAAGTAAATCCGGCTACAGATGGGCATGACCTACCACTCCTGCTTTCCCCTGAGTCCAAACTCATTCATGGATATACTTAGTCAAAATCAGGAATTAAACTGAAGTTCTTAACCACCCCTTTAGGCTCAGTCTCTCGTTATAAACGGCTTACTACCAACACAGCCCTAGACACAAACTTCCCCTTAAATATGCATAATTTACTCTACCTCAAATATTTACAAGCAGAAGCAGCCCATCTTTAAAAGACGGAATTCCTCCTGCTCTACGTAAAGTGCAGCTCTCTAATTTAAGGCAAATTTCAGTGAAATATAAAATAATAGTTTTATTTTACTATGTACACATTTTAAATTAAAAACAAGAACTCCCTTGGAAAGAATGAGAGGAAAATGTTTCCAAGTTTGGGAATTTTCCAGATTTTTCACACAGTCCCAATATTATGTCCTACTGACATACGAATTTGTAAATTCCTTTCCAATAAATGCAAACGAAAAAAGAGATGGCAATGTGTACAGTAATTTAGCGCCAAAGATCAGTAAAACACTGGGAAAGTGCAGACGTAGTTTTTCATGTCCCGTAGTCTCCTTTAGCTACAGTAGCATCCATCAATACCATGTTTCTAAATAGATATCCTAGACATCTAAAGCTAATCTCAGTTCTTCTAATGAGTATTTCTCATCTCCGTCTGTGTCAAATTTCTTAAAGCTCTGTGACTCTTGGCCTGTAGAGCCAAACAGCCTTTGAAGATCTTCATATGATAGTTTTCCATCAGCATCTTCAGGTGCTTTTTCAAACAAACTCTGAAGATCTGCAAAAAGAACAAGGATTGAAAAGCAGCTCCTTTAAGTACACAGGAATATCCTATAATTTGCTCTCCCAGTTTTATTGCGCTATGTCTTACTATCTAGTAATTAAATAGAGTGTTCTTCGAGTATGTAAGTTTTGCCTTCTGCGTTGTTGCAAGCTGTCAGTAACAGTTTAGGAGAAAAAAGCAGTAACATTTCTGGATTAAATTACGTTAAAACTGAAAAGAGTACTCCCTATTTCTGGCCAAGACTAACAGCCCGTCCAAGAACGACTAACCGCATACAGATGCGGCTACGCTCCACAAAAGCAAGCTCCGAGCGACTGTTGCTATACCAACAGCACAGATGATACAAGGGAAAACTGTCTACTTGCTTCTTGGAGCAAAGCATCGCCTCTGCTGTAGCTGCAGAGGCTGAACAGCAAGATTCAGAAACCATTCATTCCACCAGGCAGTGTTGTCTTAGAAAAATAAAATAAATAAACTAAACAAAACATACACATTCACATCTACTTCATTTTCCTTCAGTACCCTTCTCTCCCAGTCTCTGGGGCACTTGGTATAATACTTTGCCACTCAAAACAATTAAAATTCACTTATAGCCCACACTCCTATGTAAATATATTTCTTTCCTTTGACATGTTAGCTATTATTTTAGTGGTTTCTTTTATTATTTTTTCTTTTTATTTTAATTTTTACTTAAAGTCTGTAGTTCTCAAGCTTTTAAAATTCACCTCACTTCTCCCAGAATGCCCAGACACACTACCCTAATTCCAGTTACACTTATCTCCTAAACATTTACATGTAATACTCAGAAAAAGCAAAGGTCAGCCTAGAAAGGACATACCTTTGATGCTGGAAATTCCTGGTAAGGACAGATGTCTCGGCTGTCCGTTACTCTCTGTGTCGTCGTCAGCTGACCTTGAAGTCAGCCTTGCAAGGTCTGTGGGTTTTGCTGTAGTACTCGGACTACTTTCAACTGTTACAAAACAATTTCTATTAGTCCTAACTTATTTCACAGGATTATAGTTAGCAGAAAAACAAAAAAAATCTGAAAACAAATTATTTTTTTTACTTTTTAATTTATTTTTTTAGTCACAGATGCTGCATGGGATAAGAATGCTGGAAAATCATTCCAGAATACACCAGCATTGTCCCCTTTTACTGGAAGAACAGAAGGAAGGCACAGTCACGCAGCTTTAGTCTTCTACACTGCACTAGGAGATGTGTATTTGTAATCCCCATACAAAGAATGAGTTGAAAGTGCTTTCTACTTCCCAGTCTGAAAGGGTGGAACAAGTTCCATTAAGATAATTACATCCACCCACCTGGGTTTGTCTTCACCTTGCCAATGCAGGTATCTATCTTCCCCAACAGCAAGATCTAAACTTTCAAGTTGCTGCTTAGCAAATTAACAGCAAGCTCAGCTCTATTGTAATTAAGTATTCCAAAACTTCTCATCAGCACTTCCTGAATATGTGCAGCAAAAGTGCAGAACTGAGACGAGTCAGTGGAGACACAGACCCTTCCCCTATGCTAGATTTTGAAAATTCAAAACCAGATGTTACAGGATATAAATTTCTATAGGTTAATCAAATTAAATCAAATAAATTGTCCCTTCAATTATGAGCTACTGTCACCTTCAAACGTTTGTAGTCATATGTAGTTTTCTGCTTTAGAGCCATCAGTTTCCCACCACTTTAACTGAAATAACCTTCACCAAAATCTTAAGGAATGGTCTAAATTATCCACATTCATTAGTTATTGGAATTACACAAGGAACCTTCAAGGCTTATGGATTACTATTAGACACCGAGTCTTACCATTCTTTGATGTCTCAAGAGGTCTGTCATTTTCTGGCTTGCCTGTGAAAGCACTGATCATCTGAAGCTTCTCTCTTAGCTTTAATACCTGAGAATCTCTGGTTTCTGTTTCCTGCATGTGTAAAAAAAAATATACTTCTTTAAAAGCACCCCTTTAGTAGACTGAGAAGATCAGGACACAAAGTAATTTAAAATATGTATTTCCTTTTAAGTGACTTGGAGGGTTCCAGGCTGATTAAGTTTAAAATGATTTTTAAAACAAACAAACAAAAACTTCTATGGAAACATGTCAGGAATAAATTCACATGGTCTGTAAAAAACAACAGAAGCAGTAGCTCACTCTGAAAAGTAGGCAGCTATTTTATGGACACTGATTTCAACAGAACCTGACATTTAACTCCTGTATTTTTTATATAAATGAGCAGGATTCTGAAAAATTGCAATATAAATGGGGTGGATAAGCTCTTGTCCTACTCTGGACTTTTTAAAAGAAAGTTGATCAGACTAGCCTGCTTTCAGATCTTTCCCAATTAAGCCTCATTTAAAATATGATTATAAAGACAATGACACGGTCTACGAATCCAGTGTAATTCATGTATCGTTACTTTACCTTCAGTTCTTTATTTGAAAGACTTTCATTATCTAGTTGATCTTCATTTTCTACTTTTACAGAGGTAGTTGCATCATTCCCCTACAGAAAAATGGAGGAGAGCCGAGTTTATTCATGTGCTTATTATTTTCTACAGCAGAGTTTCTCTTCTTCACATTTGGCAGGCGTGAAGCAGGAAAGAAAACCAAACAGAACAAATATATGCTAGAATAAACGTGAAGGCAGCGGGTTACGTAATTTACCACAGCAACGTCAACATGCTTATTGCTAAACATACAGAACATATTTCAGAGACCAGCCCCAGAATGGCACACAGAAAGCGACGGAAGAATTTATGAACCCTTTTTTTTATTATTACTTTTTTTTTTCTTTAGTATTTCAGCACCACTGAACAATCCAGAGGCCCACCTAGCTACTCAGTGATCTTAACAGACCCGTGCCAGAGCGCCTAAAACACAGAGAGGTTTGTGAATCTCAGTCCATTAAGCAGTCACCCAGGTCTTAAATATTTTAAGTATCTTTGAGGCATTTTTCTGTAGATTCTGCAGGGAAGAAATGACTATTTCAGAGATGCTCTTAACACTGGTTATCTGTTCAGAAATATGGAACGAATTCCAGCCTTTTAAAAAGAAATCCTAAACGTCTCAAGTTTTGTTCTGAAATTTTCTTTAGTTAGTCTTGAAAAGCTCTCTCTGTAGTGCATTGAAACTCTTAGCTCAAGTCGACACCTTAGTCACCAAATACTTACCACATTGGTAGACAAGTTTTCTCTTTTGTCCAGATTATTCATGGCGAGGGAAGAGTTTTCTAACAGTGTAACCCTCTGGGTAAGGTTACCAATGGCTGAATCCACATTTAGAAGCTTGACGTCATTCAACTTTTGGTACATCACTACAGTATTACTTAGCTCTTCCAAAGCTGCATGCAGTAACTGGCTTTCCTGAAACGTAAAACCAACAACATGTCAGTTTACTCAACCTCTGCAGCACTCTTGCTATTAGCAACATGGTGACTGACCCAGTTTAACTGGGCAGACTTCAGACTGGCTCACCACCGACAGTGCTGAAAACATCCAAATGGAAGTTTCCAGAAAGTTATTCCAGCTTTCCAAGTCTGAAACTGAGATTCTTCCTCAGGGCTAACCTCTTTGTTGCTAATGTGATCGTCTCAGCTGTGCCAGCAAACACAGAAAGCCATTCATCTCATTTTCCAGGGCAAGCTGGAAAAAACCAACTATTTTTTCCTCCAAAGAAAGCATGTACTAGGCATATTTATACACAAGATTCATTTTTGAGGAAGATCTCCGCTGCATGAAATGTAAATAAATGCAGTCACTCCATTCCAATCCGTTCAACTACGCACCCACACACGATCCATTTTTTCTCCTCGGTCACTGAATCCCTGCTTTCCACACCTTATTACAGTGAGCGTGACTCAGTATATGCCACTCCCAAATTTGCTCAGATTAGCAAGTACTTGTCATAAAATCCATTTCATAAAAAGCCTTTAACTCGTTACCATTTACAAGAGCAAAGTACACCCATAATTTCCTAGATATTTGTTTCAGTCTTTTTACTCCTCCCTCAGAAAAAGTACTCTCAGACTAGGGTACTTTCCTGCTCACACGCACACAGGAACAAACTACAGCAAAATTATCTTGTATTTTGGTTTGAAGGATGCTATTTGTACCGTCTTGATAAAAGTCATGCTTTTTTGTTCACTACAGCACTGCAAATCACACAGTTACGTATCAGTGATACTTCTACCGATATTCCTTAAGGAAGAGAAAAAAATACCTTTTTGCAATTTTCTGTCTGATTTCCCTCAGTCCTTGGCATAATGGTGGAGGGAAGTGAAGGTATCTGCTTTAATTCCTTCTAAGGAAAGAAGTAAAAAACGATGTTACCAAACGCCTGGAAAAAAATATTAAGTTTTTAACAACTAAGGATGTTTTGCTACAATTACAGTCACTGATGTCTGCTGTGCAGGCAGGATTTTAACTAGGCTAATGGAGAGCTTTCCTTCAATAAGGTCCAAATTTATTTTAATTAAACCCTCCTAATTAGCTCTTCTCCCTGCAATGAAGTATTATGATACACATTTCACTACCATACACACTTAGAACCTCGACTCCAAAACAGCACAGACAGTTACCACAAGCAGCACCCTGCAATACGCAGAAGCAGGTTCTCAAGGCTCCACGTCTGTGTAGTAGGAAGCAAAAAATCTGCAGGATAACAAGTGTAGCAGGGACCAATAATTCTGGCTTCAGATAAACACATACTTGGTACCATATAGAAGATGCCACACAGGGATTCAAAGACTGGCTTATTAATGTACCAACCAGCACTTACTAAGACTTCAAAAGTATTTTGAAGGCACAAGGCTGAACTCCACACATTTCTTAAACTTGCTTCCTATTAGGCAGGTAACAGCTAAAATATAATGTTAAATTGGTACATTTTCTTACCACGTCATTCTGAAGTATTTCTATGGATTTCTTGTACTCTTCAATAGCTGTTTGTATATTTTCAACATCATGAGAAACGCTGGTAAGCGTGCTACCTATGTTCGCTACAGTCTGGAATAAAGAAGACGACAAAAATCTCAGCCTTCCTCAAACTGCACTGTCCCAGAGTTTCAATCTGCTGAGCACAATGTTTTGCTAGGGAAACGGCAGGCAGGCTGCCATGAAAATATGCATATGAATTTGAAGTATTTGGACCTTTCTTTGCAGACAAAACTGCAAATTATACCCATCGTGTTTCCAGGCCAATAAACAAAGACAGACTCTACACCATGAGTGCTTCAGCTAGACAACCAAAATTATGGGTTTGTTGCTCCCACTCCCAAAACAATACAAATGTTCTGGTATTAATTTTTTTTAAAAAAGAATCCTGATATGAAGACATCTTACCTCTTCTCTATATGGAGTATTTGTATTGAATACAAGGACGCTGACATCACTGATTTATCTATCCTACTGTAACTGTCTTTCAGGGCTACCCATTAGACACTTTGTACACTTCAAAACTAGCCTGGCTTCTGATACAGGCCAGGATGCTGGTGTCCTTCTTGGCCACCTGCACACAAGTTGGCTCATATTCAACTGCCTGTCAGCCAACACCCCCACATCCTTTTCCTCCAGGCAGCTTTCCAGCAACTCCTCCCCAAGCCTGCAGCATTGCAGGGGGTTGTTGTGACCCACGTGCAGGACTCGGCACTTGAATCTCGTACCATTGGCTTTAGATGGTCAATCCAGCCTGTCTACATCCCTCTGTAGAGTTTTCCTACCCTCAAGCAGATCAACACCCACCCAAACCAGTGTTGTCTGCAAACTTACTGAGGGTGCCGTCGATTCCCTCGTCCAGATCATTGATTAAGACATTAGACAGACCTGGCCCCAATATTGAGCCCTGGGGAACACCACTTGTGACCAGTCGCCAGCTGAATTTAAACTCCGATTGCTTGCTTGTCCTTTACGTGTCGTGTGATGGCACTCAATATGATCTGCTCCATAACCTTCCCTGGCGCTAAGGTCAGGCTGACAGGCTTGTAATCCCTTCCTCTGATTCTCCTCCTGGACCTCTTTGCAGATGGGTGTCAAATTTGCTAACCTCAAGCCAACTGGGACCTCTGGTCAGCCAGGACTGGCAATAGATGTTTCTTTCAAGAAACGCAGGTAATTGCAAAGACAACTAGATGCAGTGGACAGGAAATTTTTCACCAGGGCTAACAAAAGCCAGGCTACCCACTGAAGTTCTCCTGTGTGACAGAAGGTAGTGCAGAATACACAAAGAGGTCAAAAAGTCCAAGTCTTGAAACCCATTGCTTTTCACTAACGTGACACTTACAAACCACTAAAATTATTGTATTTAAGCCTCCTAAGATGTTTGGTTTGGTTTTTTACATTCAACATCTTGCAATATATCTTGTGGAAGGATTCCAGGATTGTTTTTATTGTATCAACCTTCCAAAACATAAATGCAAGAAAGAGAGCATGAAGAGACTATTCAAAAGAGATGCCACATCTAACACCTTATTTAGACTCAACGGCAAAGACTGGAAAAAACTCAAAATTTCCAAAGATCTTCCAATTTTCACGAAGCGTAACCCAGGATAGACTTTTTTCAACATGAAAAAGCCTTGCTGTGCAGCAGAAACCTGTTGGCCCTAACACTTTGTCCAGGCAGTACTGAAGGCAGCAAGGTAACAAGGTTTTTCTATCTTTTATATATACATATATATAAATAATGTAGGTGGAGAATCCAGACCAGGTACTGCCTTAAAACTTGCTTCTGGTACGATACGGTGAAAAATTCAGCATGTTCATGACAGCAAATTAGAAGCTTAGGAAATAGCTTTGTACTCCTCCCAGACGAAGAAATCCAAGCCACCTAATCAGTCAAACCACACTAATTGCATTTCATGTGACTAGCTCGTTGATTATACATTAATTCTGTAGGGACAGGAAATGAGAAGTGGAAACCCATACAAGCCACAAAGCCTGGACTGACATTAGGTGTTAGCCCAATATAAATGCTTATTGCTAAACAAGCAGAACTGCCAGGGAAGAGGCAGGGAAGTATGAACAAGCTGTTCTTTTCACCAAAATAAACAGGATAGTTCTTTGGTGAAGAATGTTCAGCTAAGGCACACGGTAAAACACCATGCTGACAGAAGTCACTTTAGAAGTAAGCTTGTGTCACCCAGTAGGGCCCATCTTTCAAGGGATTTTAAGAAAACCATTCCAATTCATTTTTGCTCTGCATGTACTGAACACAAAGATCCCATGCTAATGTTCCAGGCCCATCACTCCAAGTTAGACCCCTACCCACCTCAAGACTGTAAATGCAGAACCAGAAGTAGAATTATATACGGTTCAAGATGAGGAAGTTCTCCAGAAAGCAATTCATTTTCTTTCCCAATTAAAGAAGTTAAACAAACCGCCTATTTGCAAGCACAAGCTGTAAAACCACAGACTTTCTGCAAGTGTCTTAAATGATGTTATGATTCGCAACCAGAAAGATCAGCTCCAAGGCAAAGAAGTGACAACGTAAAAACAAATGCACCTCCAGAAAAGGACAAGGCTTTTCCTTGCTGTACGCTATCACAGGACCACACAATATCAAGTACACGAAGTTCGGTTTAAAAATAAGAGAAGCACCTATTCCTCACAGGCCATTCGGGTACCTCCTGTTGTCACTGCTGTCCCCAAGAGCCCAGCTGCACCTTAGTAGCACAGAATCCATTTAGCAATAGCCACTTTTATAGTACTTGCCTTCTGAAGTTTCTCTACTGTGAGAGGAAGAGAAATCAGATCAGAAGCAGACTTTATGTTGTTTTTGAGATGATTTACTGTTGAGGTCAATAGCAATATCTAAAAACAAAGAGGGATACTCAGAATTAGCCAACATAATCTTAACTCTGATCTTCCCCAATACTAATGACTTAATTCATAACATTAAAACCTAAAGCAACACAGAATTATATATGTACACACATACAAAACACCCCTGTTAGAAATCCTGCCTAGGTTACATTAAAAATATTCTGCCCCTTACAACAGAAGTAAAATTCTTTTATTATGTTTTAAACTGAATGAAAGCCATAGAAAATTTTTCTTTTCAATAAGATACCCTCTGCCCACTTTACATTCATCCCCGCTGTTCAAGAAAGATTTCTAAAAAAATCGTGCAAGAAGCACTTATGTGGAGGAAACAGCCATCCCCTTCTGTATTTAGCAATCACACCTGCCTGGCAGAAGGCAGCAAAGCCACACAACTTCTCTAGCTGAGCGGTGGGCAAAGTTGAGTGTATCACCCACCCCTTCTGCTACAGAACAGCGACCATCTAGGTTCAGCAGGTTAGCGCAATGTCTGTTACTCACTGGGTCTTCACGATCATTTATTCCTTGCAATTGAGAGGTTGTCAAATTAAAAACAACTACGTGATAGTCATCAATTGCTAACATTATCACTTTAAGACCTATCTGTAGCCATCANTCTAGTAAGCACCTTGCTGGATGCTTTGTTTGAAGCATGAGTTAATACACCAGCTGAGGAAGCAGTTTTCTGTTAAGGGGCTTAGTTCTAGCAGCATAAACAGAGCAAAGATTTTACATCGGCTCAGATTCTGAGTGTATATTAGTACATTTTTATATTCACGAGACACCCGTACTGCATTTGTAGCAACATGAACTTGCACAGATTCAGGCAGCTCTCTTCCCCTCTTACGAAATCTTTGCAGATGGTCTCAGAAATATGAAATGTTAAACGTCTCATCATAAACAGGACAATTATTTGGCAGGCAAATTAAGCACTGCACAGTTCACAGGTTCTTTTAAGTTCTGCCTCAAGTCTTTCCATCAGTTGCATAATTTCTCCTATTTGTGATCAGTCTCCAGTCCAACCAGATGCTCAAACTTTTCTTGCCTGTTTAATAACAAGGCTCATACTCCATTTTAACTTGAAAATTAAAAGTTTAGCATATGGTCACAGAAGTCCTTACATAAAAGATCAGCGCTGCCCTTGAAATTAATTTCTGTAAAAATAAATTTGAATGGAATTTTTTACTCTTTTTCTAAACCAAGCACTGACCCCTCTTCTCACCTGTTTATTGATCTCTGTGATATTTATCCAAATTTTATTTAGCCCCAATTCTCCAGTTTCAATTTGCTCTAGCTGCTTTTGCTTCTCCACCAAATCTTCATTCAGTTTAGGAATTTCTTGGAATGATGTCTTTTGATTAGATTCCACTAAAAAAAAAAATAATAATAAAAATGACAAAATAATGGTATTTAAAAAGAAACAAACAAAACACCAAAGTCCGTGTACACAACATTGAAAGACAGAAAACAAATTACAAGCAGTGTATTTAAATTAAAAATACATCAGTGAAAGAAGGTGTAACAGCGTCCACATATGGGTTTATTGCCACTTCAGAATTAAGTGTTTGCTCAGAGTGGCAGCTCTTTTTTTTATTTTAAGAGTACTAAATGTCTGCAGAGAGAACCCAGAGAGACTGTGCTAAATTCAGCACGTTGCAATAGCACCGTCATTCTGGCAAGGCTCAGCAGGTCTTTATTTAGAGCAGTTACCTTGCGTTACTCTCAGAGAGGAACATGAAATAGTAATGGGACTGTGAATAAGAACTGCCAACAGTACTGGGGCAAAAGAGACACACGAAAGGAACCTCAGTGCCCCTTTTCAAGCCTGCAAAGGGGCTGCTGACGATGAAAGGAATTCCAAAGGGATTAAAGGTGATTATGGTTGTTCCGTGCGACAGAAAGACAACTGAAAAAAAACAACATGTAAGCTTACACACTAACATCTGTTGGTAAACAAATCAGTAAACACGGTCCTTGGAAATAAAGTCAGTTATTACTGCAATTAGTACTACGGGAAGAGGGAAACACGCAGCTCAAATCAATCCAAGGGAGCCTCAGAAATGCAGCTCTACCAGGTCTGCAGTGACTAAGCTGTTTAACTGCAAGAGCTATTAGTCAATCCTAAATCCCTGGGTCTGAGAAACAAATAAGCAAAGGGTTTGAGATGGAGATGACAGAGTTCTCCAAAACCTGCACATCCACCCTGTAACTGGAGCACCCCGCAACAAATGGCCATTGTTCAGAACCGACTGCCAAGAGCAACAAGTGGGACCTACACGGTACGTAGCTGGAAGCTCTAAGAACAAATTCCTATGCATGACCTGTCCGGATGCCTTCAGAAGAGCTTCACACCTGTGGAGTGGATGCCTCAAATACACACGACTGAAAAGCCCTGCATCTCTAAAAACCCACTTCACATTTCTTGAAGCAAGTCCTAGAAGTCATTGCTAGGTACAGAGTAATCAACACAATCACCCAAGATCCAAACAACACTTTCAGTTAAGACCTTGAAAGGTATATTTTAGCCAAAACACACCAAGAGCTACTTGTGCATTTGACACAAGCAGTTCACACTGAACCTGATGTTTCAGAGGCTCTCGCAGACAATTATTTTGTTTTGCAACTCTTACTGTGTAAGTCTGTCTGCAAAAAAGTCAGCTGCTTTTTTGTTGCTGTTTTTAATGCTATGCCTCGCTGCCAGGCTCCACTCCAGCTTCTCAGCGTGCTACTACAGTGGCAAGGAAATCTGAGACTATTTTATCACTGGTAAAGTATTAAATGCAGGGCTTTTCCCTCAGTGCTATTAAGGAGAAAACAAGCACATCTTTAAGTGCCAGACAGTAAGCTCAGACAGAATAAATGCTGTGAACAGAGAGGTCTGTGTAGAACAGGAATGATGAAACTCACCTACATCACAGCTAACAAACGTCATCATGCAAAACTTTTACTCAGGGCATACATAAAGCACACCAGTCCATGAAGAGCGGCCATCAGCTTACCCACAACACAGAAACAGCGACGGCCAAGCTGTTTGGTAAGCTCGCAGCCACAAAGCGGCACCTGTAACTGAAGGTGTCCTCCGTAACTGGTAGACACCTGTTACAGCTAACAACAGCAAAGAATTCCTACATATTTTCTCAGTGCCTCTTTTACCACAAGCAAATCGAGCCCTCTGCTTACCTCCAGCCCTAGCAACCACCTAATTGTTTAATTAGAATTTGAATTTCACCTGCCTTATTTTTAGGGTCATCTTCATGTCGTAGGCACAAAAACTCTAAGATGAAGACCAAAGCTATGGAGCAAAACACAGTCAACAGCGGTGCTCCTCAGGCAAAACAGAGCTACTGAGCTTTCCTGAAGCAACTGGAGACTACCTGAACGCTTAAGCTTCACTCTCTTGTCCTATAAGACCTACAAGCAAAATGCTTCACATTAACTCCATACTTCAAAGTATTAAAGATGATGTAACTCCACACCACACGCAACACGACAAAGGTTGAACAAGAACAGGTCAACGCAAGCACAAGAAACATTCAGAAGGTGCAAAGAAAAACATAATGCTAAAGCAACATTGAAACTGCAGCAATACCATAGCAAATACTAGAATTTTTTAGAAGAGATCAGGACAAGCACATTTGTTTTCTGTTCATGTTTTTTTAAGGGATGCATCAAAATCCCCTGGACTGCTTTTTCAGGTCTGTTCAGATTTCTCTTCTGTTAAATCAGGGCTCCCGTTAGAAGACAGCAATGTCAAAACCAAAGTCAGGAATTTTAGAAATGTATGTACAGGCAACTACAGGCCCACCTAGGTCAGTGTCCCTGCTCCTTAGAGAGTAGGCAAGAATATGTAACATTCGCCTTAGATTTCCCCAGCCTCCAAGAGTTTTTGGCTCAGAGGAGTCCTCAATTCAGGGACAGTTTGTCTACCGAGTACTTTCAAACTTTGAATAAGCGGGTAGGAGGCAAAGCTCTTCATACTGCCCAAAGCAAATGCAAAATAGCGTAGTTACGTGTCTACTTACTAGTTCGAAACTTGTCCTTTATCGCATCCAGATCCTCCTTGAGAGCCACCTGCATCCAGACTAAGCCAACACACGCTATCACGCACGCAGCCAGAATGACAAACGCACATAGTGGGTAGCAGAACCTGCAGCATCGTAGATAATCGCCCCTGGATAAAACAAAATTAACAGCTAGTAAATACTCACCAGTACCTAGAAAAGTTTCATTCCAAATGTTCTAAAAAAGTAAGGGCCATCTGCAGAGCCACACACATTTCAGCTGGCAAGCACTAACAACCAGCTTTTCCAAGAATAAACAAGGCTACGTGGTGAGATCAGGGCTGTTACTCCCTGTCCAGTTTATCCTCGGGAGGCACATCTAGCACATTTGCGAGCAGCTGTCAGGTTTCCCTTGTGAAGATTTCCTGCTCTGTTCACATAAATTTACATTAGGAACATCTGCTTGGAAAGCAGGCTTCAAGGAAGGGCATTACCATAATGTTACGACGAATACTTCTAGATTATCCTAAACCACAAAAGCCCAACTTTCTCTGCAGTATGCCTACTTCCAGCTACTTTTAGAGGCTCGTAAGCAACGCTGTTACTTCACTGAAAGGTTTATTTCTTGGCAGAAGCGCATCACATTCACAAGAAAGCCAGCGCTGTGCTAGCTCGTAGGCACAAGCACACGTGAATAACCGCGCTCAGCATTTCAAGCAACTGTCCCCGAGCTGCTCAGAGGATTTCAGTTGCCGTGAGCGTGGAACAGAAAAAAAAACCACCAACAAAAAGAAAACAGCCAGAGGACGGTTCACATCTCGTTTTACCCGCAGCCAGGCGACCTGCTGGGCCAGCCACCCCCAGATCTTCCCTGGCAGCCCCCAGCGCCCCACAAAGCAGCCCCANCGGCCCCATTGGCCGGCTCGGGACCGCCTCCCTATCTCGCGGCGCTAACGGCCCAGCCGAGCCCTCCGAGGGGGGCGGGAAACAAGAGGAGAGCCCGCGGGTTCGAATCCCGTGCCCGGCGGGGCCCGATCCGGCCGTTCGCTCCCTCCGCCGCCCCCGGGGCCTTCGCTCCCGGCGATAACGGCGGCGGGGGGCCCCCCCNGAAGAAAACAGCCAGAGGACGGTTCACATCTCGTTTTACCCGCAGCCAGGCGACCTGCTGGGCCAGCCACCCCCAGATCTTCCCTGGCAGCCCCCAGCGCCCCACAAAGCAGCCCCACATCCCCCCCGGCTGCCCCGCGGGAGGCAAGGCAGCCGGTGCCGGTGCCGGGCCCCGGGACTCACTTTCCGCAGCGCCCCCGCGTCCCCGCGAACTCGTCCTCCTCGGAGCTGGACTCAGAGTCGGAGGCGGGCGGCTCGGTGCGCAGCAGCCGGTGCCCGGAGCCCTTCTTGGCCGGCTTCTTCCTGCGGCCGTCGGCGGCCAGACCGATGAGGGCGTTCAGCTCCTTCC
>WEIS01064734.1:0-12350 GCA_013389965.1 Todus mexicanus
AAAGCAACTGAGGGAACTTTGTAATACAATTCACATTGTTTGTTGTTTTATTATTTTGTACACTAAAAGCAGCAAGGAAGATTTTACGGGAGGAAATGGACACCGGTCAAAAAAGCAGCACAGTATCATGGACCTTAGAAAGGCTTTGTGAGAGAGAGGGCACTAATGCGACAAACTTGCTCAATAAAATATTTTGTTACAATGTTGTTGTATGCACTTAAGTAACTTGCTGGCAAGTGCAAGAGTTCAGCATTAATGGTTAAAACAGTAAGTTCTCTTCTATCTCCATGGCCATGAAACTCTCTGCTACTCCTAGGACAGAGAAGGGAAGTCAAAGTACACCATTTGAGGCCCCCTGCAGTTTTCAAACTATGTTTATTTAGTTGTAAGACTAAGGGCCCTCGCTTTTTGAGTGACGCCTACTTTCAGAAAGCATGTTCGTATTTTAATCTAGGAAATCAGTAACGGCATCTAAACAACAAACTGGAAAAATATAGCAATGTTTCCCAGTACACAGGACAACAAGCCCATGAGTTCAGTTTCCCGAGGGATCCATCCACTCGGGCACTTTATGTGCTCACCCCACTAGCATCTTCACTACTTCAACTCACCTACCTCTCCTACCCACAAGCCACATGCTATCAGCTCACAATTATCTTCTCAGGTTAGTTCCAGCAACCCATCTGCAGTGGTCACATAACTAAAATAAACTAGATAAACGAGGAGATACGCCAGAATCCTGCCTCACAGGTGTCGTTGCATCCACGCCCATGATTTAAGCAGTATCTTAGATGTTTCTTTGCCAATGCTGAAGTCTAGTTTCATATGAGGCCTGGGCAACATACAAGCCCGTGCTGCCACGCAGAATCATCAAGCCCACAGAATCACCCAACAGGATCCTCACCTCATTCAACACGACGTGCCCATGGAAAGCCTTTATCCTCTGTTCCTACCTGTCTCATCTCCCCTCACTTTCGTCTCATCACCATGCAACTGTTCACAGGGGGAAATAAGGAGTCAGCAGCCAGTACCAAATAATGTGTGCACAGCATATGAAACAGCAGAAACTGGACTGCAAAACTCAGAAATGCAAGGAGTGAGCACTTTTATTTTTACCTCCACAGAAGCAAGTAAATATTTAAACTAAGAGGATAAACAAATGATCTTTTTGTCATAGGAACAAGTTACTGGGACTAGCTGAGCAGTAAACCTCAGCACAATTAGGGAACTGTAGTTTCTGCTCCCTTCAACTGTATTTCACTCCACTGAGAACTTTATTATATCACCAACAACCTCTGAGGTTCAAAATGAAAGATTTTTATTTTTAAATACAGACAATGCAAGTCTCAGCTACGGGCTCCAAATCAGATCAGACTGTGATTAAGCCAAACTTCATTAATACTCACTGTATTTGCAAAGCTCAAATGACCAGTTCCACAAGCACTCAAAAACTACAAGCTAACCTGAACAGAAACTAAAGGGTAGTAGCTGCATCTTCTACAGCTAAAACTCTGAAAAACACCAGTAGGAAGCAAAACCCATAAAACAACCTGCAACCCTCTTCATATGTGTTATTTACTTGGTCTAACAGAAACTAGGTGCAGTTAAAAGAATGAATGTTGTGGGAACACCAAGGAACTGTACCTCCAACCAGGTCTTTTGGGACCTGAACCATCGAGTTTATCCAATTCCTACAGTACACTTGGAACGCCTTGTCTCTGAGTCTTGATTCCCTTACATTTATATATTAAGTTTGTTAAGGTCACAATAGCTTGAGAAATATTGCACCAAGAGCATCTGCACAAAATGAGTTGTTTTGACTTGCAGTTTCAAAACCAATTAACATGAGGCAAAGAGGGGGGGCAGAAGGTGCTGTTTAAACATAGTTAACAATAACTAAATGCCTTCCTTGGTAGCCAAAATAAATCGGTCCTACTTGATTTACATCAACCAATCTTTAGTATTGCCCAAGCTTAAATTCTCCCTGTGGTCATCAGCTGAGTTATCAAAAGCGGCTGCAAAGCTAATGTCACACCTCATTTATACTACAGCAATGAGAAAAGAGACAAAGTTATCAACCTTGGATATCCTAAAGGACTGATATCCTCCAAAGAAATATAACTACACTAGAGGAACTTGAATCCAGTGGTCACGTATAGCAAAAGTCTTGGAAGCACCCACGACAGTTCAAGTGACACCAGTCTCCCCACATCCCTCAGCCTAGTGAAGGTTCAGAAGTATCCCAAGCAGAACTGGCAGGCAGTTTATGTCCTTCAACTATGCCACGCTCAGAAGACAAAAACCCTGCTGTAAGTTCTGAGAAAGGAGAACCCTTTCTGATCAGTGTCAAGGGAGGAGCACAACTTGGTTACCTCCTGTTTACTTGAGTTTCTGCTTTCAAGCAGAAACGTCTCTAGGAAACACACTGGCATCTTAAACGCTGAGAACAAAACCCTTCCCGTTGGTGTTTGAGAAAAGGATCCAAACAATCAAGACTCAAATTTACCTTTCCTAGAAGACTTCTTAGGGCATTCATCCTCTCTATATCCAAACTAGGTTCCTGACCCTCCACAGGGACAGTGGAGCTCCTGGGGCAGACAGGCACATAAGGGACTCCATGGCCACACAGCCTACAGGCTCCTTACCCACCTCTATCCACTGCAAAGGGTGCAGGAAGGAATACAAGCTCACCTTGAATCAGACTGCACCTCTTCAGACACACAGTGAGAAGACATGTAGCACCTTCCTCTCTGACTAATGGCTCTCCCATTTGCAGACCCCACACTATCCAGAGGCTGCTCAAACCTATCATGGGAGAAGCATAGATACCACCCATTTTGCAGCAGGGGTCTTCTCATGCTTATTTCAAAAGCATATCAAGTGGTAATTACCTCATGGAGAAGTAAACAACAAGTAACAACTACAGCAAAGAGTCGCCACATTTCCATTTGCTGTGCAATACAAATACCTTCATGATTTCTCATCCACCAGACTACATCTGCACCGATGGACGTACACACGGCGTGTGATTCAGCAGCCGCCAGCACAACTGAGAAGCCAACACTGTCGGCTCCAGCTCTGAGTCGCTTCATTTTCATGACCCACCACTGAACTCTGGCAGCAGCCACATCTATTATTTTCCAGAAATCAAGTGTCATTCAAACACAAGTTACAGTCACCAAAAACATCCCCACCCATGGTTTATGTAAAGCTCCCTGCTGCACTGAAGGTCTTCCTTTGGTTCAAAGAGTTAGAACGTGTAATTTGCAACTACTTCGTCAAAACATAATATTAGGGTGGCCAGCTTGACCATAACCAATAAAAATATAAGTGACACTTCACAGCAGTTACCATCTAGTTTCAGACATTTTCTTTTTCAGGTAAGTCCCAACCTACAGGCATTTCTTGTAGAGTTTATTTATGTAGTTTGTATAATTACATAAGAATATTAAAAATATTTTTACATCAGATGAATAAAAGCTTTTTTTAAACTGCATAATACATTGGGTCAGCATATATTTTGCAATAAATTAACTTTTTATTATAAATATCTTTTTGTTAACATAAAGGATACAGTCAACTGAACTTTGATTACTGCTTGCAGAAACATTCTTCTTCAGAATTGATGTTAACAAAGTTAAAGCAATTTCTAATAATATGTATGTATGATTTGAATAATTTCTCTTAGCTGTCATTACTCCTTTATCCCTGCCATTCAAAAAATTTGCTCACTGTAAAATAAAACATTGCACGCCTGCATCCCACTAGGTATTCCACCAGGAGTTTTAGTTAAGTCTCTATTTTTATTTCGACTGAGTATCTCAATAAATCTAGCACTGCTTCCAGAGTTTAGCAAATCAAATAGAATTTGATTGCTGCGCTTACCAGACACCCCACAAAGTACTGAATAACAAAGCTCAGCAACCACAAACCACTTGGTTCCTTCAAAGAAGCAAATTACATAAGTAACACCATAAAATCTGCTTTTTTGTACATCTAATTTCTGAAAAAAATATGAATGCTATGCAGACTTCCAACTTCACTGCATTCCCCTCACTTAAGATATACTGCACATACTCCTCTGTGAATAAACTATATTTATCAAGTTTACACATACCATACCTGTGCCATCAGAACATTAAACAAAAATTCAAGCCTTAAAATAGCATCAGTTTTCTTCTGTGCTACACACCACAGGTGTAGCCATTTTTTCACCTGTTTCTATGTTTTGCAGTTACAAAACTCACTCACATGTTCTATTAGAGAGAATTCAAGGAAGACATTACATACAAACAAAATGCACATCAGTGGGAGATGAACAAGGCATCAATGTTGAAGCTCAACGCAACTGTTGCTTGGAATTACAGTAACTGAGTGCTAGTACTTACTCCACGCCTGACAGGGATAGAATTCTGCTTCTGACTAGAAGAAATCAAAAGAAATATAAACATTACATGACCCAAGTCAACTTTCCATCTTTTCTAGTAGAGATGTGTGCGTAGTTCACGTTCCTTAGATTACTGGTGAACTTTCGGATGCACTACAACAGACATGAAGACAAAGCCCATCTTTAGCCCGAGGAGGCAAGAGGTCAGGACCATACATCAGCAGGAGCCCGTATCTGAATTCACATTGTCAACAATGATGAGAAACAAGTTAATTAAGAATATATTTCTGCTGTATGTAGAATTTGCAAGAAGCAACAGAAATGCAGACAGTACCTTGTCTAAATACCCCCAGCTATTTTAACAGTATGATCATGTTGAAAGCGCCAGATGTTTCCTTCTGACCAAGAAAAGGCCTCGAAAGACTACAGAAGGGTCAGCCTCATTTGCGAAAAAACCCCAACCAAACAACCAGCCCACGCCAGGTATAGCCCCTCAGTTTCTGGCTCCCTCCAAACCCTTCTTTCTTTACTGTTTCTTATTTGCTACTTCTGCTACACCACGCTGTAGCACTGCAAACCTGAATGCAGGGGCAAGTAAAACTACCACATCTGTTTTCTCCAACAAAGTTCGTAACTCCAGCCACCCGGGTACTTTTCTTCTCCTCACAGGTATAGCTGGATTCTTTTGCTGCTGTTTTTAAATCCAACTGTTGACATTCTTGTCATACTTCCAAACGAATGCATACTTCTAAATGAAGACTCCATTAACCTCCTCACGCTGAAGAAAAATGAAGAAGGAAATGCATTAAGGCACACACTTCACCTTCTCATAGGTCAATGCTGGAGGTTCGCAATGGAAAACAGCAAAAATGACACAGAATTCTACTGACGCTTGACACCACAGACTGCTTAAAAAAATATCACCAGAACTCCATCCAACTTCAACTTAAACCAGAATATGACCACTCAGTGTTCTTGCTGTCCCCAAGAGCAAGCATAATACTGCCTGGAAAGCAAGCAACACTAGAAAGATGACAACAGCTGGGGGCAAGGAGGAAACACCACCACACCTTAAGCACAACTTTCTGGAGATGGAGAGGGAAGATCTTACATATAGTAATCTAAATTACAAATTTCTCTGCTTTATGACTATTTAAGAAAGGACGATTCAGTGCACAACATTCTGCACAGATGATGTCCTGTCTTCAAGCTCCAAAAATGCACGAAGGAAAAAGATAAGCACTGGAACCAGATGAAACCTCTAGTTCTCACATGTAATGACAGACACACTGTTTGAGCAGGCAATCCCAAATATAATCAGGCTAAAACAAAGTGAATGCTTTAGCTTATATTCCATATTACCAACAACTACTTGTGTTTAGAGAAGAGAAGGGAAAAAAAAGGGGGGAAAGAAAAAAAAAAAGATACCCTGCTCTGTGAGAAAACGTGCCAAGTCCCACGCCAGCCCTCGAAATGGAGACGCCTTCACACGCAACAGCAAAGAGAACTTCATGAAAGGGGTCATAACAACAGATTATTACTGCTGCCTTACTAGATACAGCTCTTAAAGGTTGCACCTTTCCACTGAAGTCCAAGAGCTAGAACAATCAAGCCACAGAACCCTTGACAAATGATATCTCAGGCACCATCAAGCACTCCTGCGCCTTTCAGACAATAGTCCTTTCGTGCCTGAAAAATCCTAGTCTTAAATGGGCTGCATTTCAGCCAGATTCTTCTCAGCATAACAAAGTGCCGAGAAGATACATAAGTAAAGTGACAATCAGGTACAATACAAGAAGACAACACCCTAGAGAAACAGCTTGAGCTGCAGCTGCATTCACGTCTCCTCCAGAAGCAATCTATACGCAGTGAGGCAGAACACCAGAAAAGAACTTCAACCCAGTTTGGCATTGGGTAGACTTTAAAAGCAAGGAAAGTTAATGCCAGTAATTCAAGGTTTTTTTAAAGCACAACAGCGAAAGTCAAGGAA
This sequence comes from Todus mexicanus, assembly GCA_013389965.1. Lineage (NCBI taxonomy): Eukaryota > Metazoa > Chordata > Aves > Coraciiformes > Todidae > Todus > Todus mexicanus. Next base: position 6,378 of record WEIS01064734.1, read on the forward strand.
AGAAATCCAGTCGCATTTACTGCAGGCAAGCTCTGTTGAATAGCCAAAGTCTTGCTTCAGCTTTACCACAGTCATCTGGAAGAGTCGGGAAGACATAACGCAACCCCTGATTTCTATGCCGCTGGAAAGAAGTGCTCCATAAACTGTGCATTTATGGTAAGGCCAAAATTAGACTGAAAAAGGAACAAGAAAATTGTCATACACACTTGATGTTACTTCGTTCTTTAATTACTTCCTAATTAAATTTGCATGCTTTGATAATATCTACTATTATAAGTCGATGCTCCAAATGGAAATAAATGCTAATTCCCCCTCCAAATGAACCGTCAAAACCATGTGCATTTAAATAGATTAGCAAAATTTATTTCGAGTTGTCTTCAGAATATTCTCATCTACTGTACTCAATCCTCAATTTACAAAAGCCTTTGCCAACGAGTCATTAATCAACAATCACAGTCTTCTGTTCTTAAGAGTGAAGAAATGCTCCTTGTAGAAACAAATTGCAATCTGTCAGCATTAAACTCAAAATGCTCCCTCCACAGATACGCTGAACTGACTTGCAGGTCACCTGTGACATAAAATTTTATTAATTAAATGGTTTGATAAGAAGCATTATCTTTTTACATAGAGGTTTTCAAATTAAGAGTCTTGATGTTACAGCACTATGATTCCTATCACAGAAACACTGGATGTTGTTCACAGAATGATACAGGCTGGAAGGCATCTAGGAAGGTCACGTGGCATAACCCCTGCTCAGCACAGGGTCAGCTAGAAATCCCATTAACTCTTTAAGAGACCAGCTCCTGTGTTTGACTACCTTCACGGGGTGAATTTTTATCCTAGCTTTGATTTATCTTGTTGCTGTTTGTGTCCAGTACCTCTCATCTTATCCCTGTGCATCTTCAAGAGGATAAGGACAGTCAGGTTTTTTACAATGGTTATCTCTTCTAAAATAAAGAGTAGCGGCCATGTAAATACTTTATAAACTGATCAGATCTCTAAAGACAGGGTTCTTAATCAGATTCATCAAATACACATTCAAATAGTGAGTCTGCATTATTTATACAAGGTATTAGAAAGAGTAAAATAAACCTTTGTGAACACACATTTTGCTTCATTAAATTCAAAACAAAAAAATAGAATAATAGAGAGGGGGCTCTCTGTTTCAGGAAGCTAAAGCCTTTCTAGTCCTTTAGCTCTCCACGGGAATGAATAAAACGCTCTGGATAGAGAGACAAACTCTTATTATCTAAATCACTGGTATCTACAATTCTGAAACCCAAAGGTCAGCTCTGTCTCTAGAGGACAGATGCTCTGGCACTCCTAAGAACAGATCAGCTACCTTGACGATATTTGGGGTCTTGCAACACAATTTTAAGTATTATGTTCAATTGCCTCAGTGATGAGGGGATAGTTATTTGTTTTAAATAATACACTTGAAATAAAGATTTTTCCCTCTTAATTAGCATCTACATGCTAGCTTGCTCAATATGGCTACACTCACTGATGGTATATTGCATAATGTAATCAATATATCACTACACTATCCTTGTCATTAATTCCAAGCATATATTCATTTTTATTTACTTTAATTAACTATTAAGTTATCATTTCCCAACAAGGACTGAAGGCTGACCTATAGTACAAGGTGCCACAGGGTCCTGGCAAACCAAAGTCAGGCTTTTCACAGCGCTGCATGGCATCAGGACAAGAGACAACAAGCATAAATTGATACAAGAGAGGTTCAGACTGCATGTAAAGAGAAGATTCTTTCCCACACCAAGGACAGAGAGGCACCAGAACGGGTACCTGAAAGGCTGTACTGTCTCCAGCCTTAGAGGCTTTCAAGATATGACAGGATCAAGCCCACAGCAACTTAGCCCTCACAGCTGTGAGCAGGAGGTTGGACTACACACCTGACAAGGCTTCTTTCAATCTGAGAGAGCTTGAGCAGTTCTCTTCCTCACAGTCATGTGTATAGTGAGTCTTAATCTCAGCATCCTATTCTAATATTTAATCTGCAAAATCAGTTGATTTTCCGCTCTGCTTTCCCACATCTCTCAATTGTACAGATTCTCTTAACTCTGATCAAGAGCCGTTCCAACTACCATGTTCTATAGCACAAGCCCTGCGTCAAGTTCTTATCCAGCATCCCCCAGTTTGCAGTCAACATTGTGGCGTGCATTAACAACCCTTCCTTAACAAGGTTCACGGACAATCATGGCATAGTGATGTTTTGGTGGTCCTATCTGGAGCCAAGTCCAGGGTACTGCCCAAAAGCAGCTGCCCTGCCTTTGACAACAGCACTGCTAGTTGCATGGTGCTGCACTTCAGGTGACACTTTCATATGGGTACAGATTCCATCCGTGAATCTGTTTTTTGTCCATCTGCCACATGAAGAAATTGCCCCNAGGGCACAAGTTGTCCTTGCATCAAGTTGGCTCCTCCATCTGTGAATCTGTTTTTTGTCCGTCTGCCACATGAAGAAATTGCCCCAAAGATAATGTAGAGGTAGCTGTGCCTCTGGGGCCAGAAACTCTAGCGCACACTCATCTCCTCAACAGCACCCTCACCCAAAAGCCTAGAATAAAGCTTTACAACACGCACAGCAGCACCAAGCCACTTGCTCAGTGTGCATTGAGTGAAAGGGAAATTAGGGCAGCAGGTAAGGAGGAAGCAGCCCTCCAGGTAACTGGCCAGCCCGGCTGCACACATTTCCCACCAGTGCTCCTGCCCTGGGCTAAGCACACCGTTTCAAGGCCGTGTGCTGCACAGCTGGTGTTCAGGTATTCCCAGAGATCAGAAGAAACAGATTCGCAGAGGTTTCATTTCTGGGTTTCCAGCTAGGTATTTCTGTTCTCCAAGAACTCTTTTCTAGTGAGCAACTTTGGACTCAATGCCTTGAAGTGCTTATATTCCAAGAAATTGCTTCCTCTCTGCTAAATTAAATGTTACTGTTCTCAGAAAGTCTCTGGGTCACATCTCTTTTACGCTAGAGAATTTTGCCAGCCCAGAGTTAAGGCAATAAGCAGCCTGACCTCTAAAAGTACAGATCAGTATATATTTAAATGGTTATGAATATCCTAAAGATTCTGTTCAACATTCCAACTGATCGACTTGAAGGTGATGATACAAATAAATCCTAATAACAAGGGTTTGTTTATTTATTTGTTCTATCATACGCTACAACAGAAATCTTCAGCTCCCAGAGCCTGTTTCCAAAGCCCACGCACAGCTATAAACATTTCTGTAGCTGTTGTGGGGCTAGCCATCTCACCTTAACTTGCCAACCTTCAGAGTACTGCAGAATTCTGATTCTCATCTCACGGAAGAGTCTTTTTACTCAGCTCCTTGAACTCCCATCTGCAACCAGTCGTTCGTAACCTGTGAGTTTGCAAGGCTAGAATATACTTGACCAGCTCTCTCACAAGTCCAAGTCATTCCTGACTTAACTGAAGTAACAAGGCATGTTAGAAAAGGAACATTAAGACAGTAATTTCCATAAACGTCTATTTTACTTCACAGATTATCAGCTTCTGATAGTAAATTCCATGATGCCTTATACCAGTAGCTACCTGGAAACAAAAACCCCACAGAACTACAACCCCCACCCTGACAGAAGAGATCTGAATTTGTCCCAGATTATTTACCATCTTGCTGGGAGAGCTTGTTCTGTAGATGGGTCTCCAAAGTCCTTGCAGCTTTGGGTTCTGCCTTTTTAGCAGCTGCCAGGGATAGCAGGTACTGAGTTTTGCATGTGTGTGAATTTTAAGCTTCTGTCTGGACTTTTCTCTTGTTGGGGTTTGGAAGGTGTTTTTCGGTTGCTTGTTTGTGGGGGGAGGAGTGGTTTGGTTTTGGTTTTTTGCGGATAGAGGAAGAGGGGACAACATTTAGTAAGAGGCATATAGCAGCTACTTGATGATACAGCTTGATCCTTCCTTCCCCTTAACACACTCTTACTCAACTGCTTCCAAATATAAGTTGAAGAATCTCTTCTTCCTCTGCCTGTGAGCCACCAACAATATAAATCTTCTACAATTTATTTCTTTTACTATTTATTACTATCAGTCTGGAGTATGTACCAAATGAAAAAAATCCTACTACTGTTATACTAAATGCTATCTAAGTTGGTCACAATTATTTTTCCTATCGCAAAGTTAGAACTATTTGAAAATTCTACACTAGAAATATCAGAGTAAATTAGAAAAAAATATGACTCTGGCTAAAATTACTTGTGCCATAGCCAAATTGTACAAAAAAATACGTCCATAATGAAAATCTAAGCAAAACAACCCAATATCATTAGCATTCTAATACATAAGAAATAAGCAAACATGAAGTAAAAAGACATCTAAAAATTGGTGAGGTATAAAAGCTGTCTGTTAACACTATTTAAACTGCTGGGTTTTTCCGTTTGGATTGATTTTTCAGCAGAAAAGAAAGTATCCTTACAGTCAGTTTTTACAATATCATTGAAGACACCAGCTAATCATAACTTGGTAACTGCAGATTCCTACCAATTCCATACATTCGGTTTGCTGTCCATGTCATTAAAATAATCATCATAAACCAAAGTTTGCCTGGTTTTATTTTGAAGGAATCGGGCTGTTCACCACACAATCAGAAGTCTTTAGGTTCTCTATGACGAAACTAGGAGCACTGCTGAACACAGCAAGGTATCAAAATAATCATGTTTACAAACTGAGGTGTATTTAAACAGAAGTCAAGGAAGGTGTCACAGGATTGGGGAACACCATACAAGACAAGTCATTAAGCTTACTGATGTCACCACCTTTCAAGTTTATAGAGATTTCATTTTGTTGTTGTTTATGATTCATTGTTCGTTTGGGTTTATCTGTTAATGCTTAACCAAGATACTAGACCTGCGTGTTTTTTCAACTTCCAAACACCACAGATTTTCATGCTGCAACCCAGGCCTGTCAGGAGGTCTCAAGTCGGATTTTATTTCTTTAAAGAAACCAATTTTGACAGTAATATCTTCCCACCTTTGCAATGAAACATCAACACCTCAGTTCTTTTCTTGATCAAGATCTGAAGTATAAACAGTCTCTAAAGAGTGTGATCAAGTACTATACTTGATCAAAACTCTTCTCAAGTCTCTCCTCACTGGGTAACACATTTGGGATTTACTCTTCTAAGAGCAAAGGTGCAATGGACAGATCAGCTTGAACTCTCTTTCAAGAGAATTAGACATTTCCTGGATATGTCCTTAGTAGTTATGTACAAAATCCAAACAACACTTAATAGGAAAGACATTATAGACTGATCAAGAAATCCTTCATGAATATTACTGAACCTGAGCTGCTGTTCATTTCTCATGTGTTCCTAACACCATTGTAAATTGGTGTCAACTCTTACTTGCAACTTGACAGGAGCACATGCAGAAAATAAACTCTCCAATAACGAAACTCAACAGCACACTAAGGCTCAAAAGCAAAAGAGGAGATTTAGGCAACTGCAACTTGGAAAAGAAACCACCAGATTTAAATAGGAAACAAAACCAAAAAAAACCCCCAACAAAACACCCAACTTCCCTCTGAAGCAGCAGAGAAACATCTTCCTCCTAAATTGTTTAATTTCTAACATTTATAGCTCAACTGCTGACTATTTTGGAAACCAGTGGTAAGGAAAAAAGCCTTTTCAGTTACTAATCCATACCGGACCTTGTCAAACACACCACTACAACCAGAGAGTCACACGCTAAGTTATGCATGTATTCACTGAAACTGCTAAAAATTGGTTAAATCCTTCTCAAGGATCCCATCGCTTAAAGCTAGAAGAATGAACTGCAAGCACCACATGTACAAGGCAGAGCCACGGAGGCAAATAATAAACATTCCAGGAACACACTGATTCAAATAATCACCTCTTTTTCCTGCAGCAGGCAGAACAGACAGATTCCTTACACATCACTCTATTGTATGTTCTTAAAGAATTGCTATTATTTTGGAA
>WEIS01064736.1:6031-18236 GCA_013389965.1 Todus mexicanus
AGGCGCCTCCCGCCCGCCCCGGGGGGCTGCGGGGAGAGGCGAGGGGCGGCCGCCAGGGGGCGGTGCGCGGAGAGGTGCGGGGAGCCAAATTTGGGAGCCCGCCCGGGTCTCTCTGCCCCGCTTTGGCTAAAAGCGTCGCCTCCCGAGGTGCCCTCCCGCTCCGGGAGTGCTGAGCGGTGCCCAGTGCAGGCATCTGCGACACGTCCCGCAGAGAGAGGTGCCTCTGTTCGCTGTAGAGTGAACGCAGAGCTTTAGGCAACGTGCCTCGCTTTCGGGTGGTTAAAATCAGGAGGGCTGGATTCTCCCCTGAATGAGTGGCAAGCAGTATTTCCCCTATATGGTGAGCCAAGGAGCCACGACAGCCTTTATAAAACTGCTCTTCTCAACTTGGCAACTGCTGTGGTTGCTTTGTCACAAGCACAATGCTTTAAGAAATGTCACCGAGTTCGCTCGTGCGGTAGTTTGGCAGCTCCCAGAAATGATGAGCTTCCAAAGTGTGCCGCTTCCGTCCCTGAGCGCCAGCAGATTGCTCTGCTGATGTTCTGTCTAGCCCTCTCCTGCACCACCAGTCTTGCAGGGCAGGCAATGCATCTGCCAAGCTTACCTTCATCTCCAGGATGTTGATATGTAGCATCCAGCAATGAAAGACATTCCAGATACAGTTAACAGGCATCCTGGCCCATCGCAAAAGCTGACTATCACAGAATCACCTAGATTGGAAAAGACCTATAAGATCATACAGTCCAACCTTTAACTCTAATCTTTATCACCCCTAAGACATATTCCTAAACACCTCATTTATACGCCCTTTAAACACTTCAAGGGATGGCAACTCAACCACCTCCCTGGGCCGNAATACAGAATCTTGAATCATTTTTGAAGTAACTGTATATACGTGTACACATCAATATGTGTCACAAGAGGCTCCGGATTTATTATGGTTGTTCTTGGCTTTGCATCTTGGAGGAAAGATATGGATCTTTCCAGTGATATGTGCCACATGAACAAGGCTTTTATGAATCCTGCTGCCTGGTATAAGACCTGATTTTCCAAAATATATTATGAATTTATTATGAAGGACTTGATTTGGGACTGTGTTTCCTCTGACTGGCCAGTAATTCCTATGGATGTATTCACTCTCTCCTGAGATATGTAGAATAAGTGAGCTGGAAAAAGGGTAGGAAGAGTGAGTCAGGATAGCATGGTCACAGGAACGGTCATGAGAGATAGCATCTAGCATGTGTCTGAGATTGATAAATTCAGCTACGCTTGCTGGAGCAAAGCCAAGTAGCTTCCAAAAGCAGCACAAAGCAGCCTGTCAGAGAGCTCCTATCCAAATCTAGACTGGCATGTAAGCATTTTCTAGCATGTTACTGAATGCTATGCATTGAAGAAGCACAGCTTGTTGTACTAGTTGTATCTTTTCATAAAGTCTTTGTACTTCTCTCATTACTCTGCGGGTCTTCTCTGTTTTTATGTGGAGTCTTGGTGGTAAACAGTATCTGCTTAGCCCAGTGCAGAATGCCATAGTTAGGAAAGCTTGGCAATGAACTAATAACTTGCAGCCATGGAAAGGTATAGAACTTTGTCCCAGTTGCAGTTAATCTCTTGGGATCTTTATATTTGAATATACTCGATTAAATGTTATTTCCCCTGCGCAACAGAGTGATAAGAACCAAGGCTACGGGATTAGCATAGACGATGTTACCTACTACAGCATCAGCAGAAAGACAGACATGAGCTAGAATCTGAGAGCTGCCCCTACCTCCGGGCCCCCCAGGAAGACCATAAGCAAATGAAGGGTATGGACATGGCTTTGATGGGCTCTCGTCTTGTGCTGTGGGGTGCACCCATGTGTAGAAGAAAACCCTTCCTTTCTCTCATCAATATTATATAGATAATAGCATATAGTCCTATGCAGATATTAATGTCCATATTTTTACATAACCTTTAGTTATATAGATAATACTAGACAACACAGATAACATTACCTATACATATATAGATAACATTCTCCAAGTAGAATGTATTAAGTAGAGTTTATTCTCTTAAACCAAGGTCTCGTACTGTAGGAGAATGGGTTGGTTTAATTATATCAGCTTAAGGGCTCACAGTTAAACCACTGTAAAGACTTAGAGTTGGTTTAACCTCCTATTTATATCAATAAAGTAGAAATTTATTCAAGTCTGCTAACATAAATTAATCTGTCAAAGGCAAGAAATAAAAACTGATTGAGCCTGCATTGATGAGGAGTTGGCTTCAAATTTGCCAGATCAATTTTTAGAGATTTCTGTTGAATTGATGCATTTTGTTAGCAAAGATGGCTCTAATGGTGTTACAGCTGTTCGTCGATGCAGGCTTGCCCTCTGTCCTGTCTCTTTCTCTCCTCCTATTGAAGTCTTGATAGCTTAAGTACTTTCTCCAATTACTTCATTATTTTCCACAGTAACGGTCCACAGTAGAAGATGTCACATGGAGGGTGTAGTTGCTCAGTCTGTTGCTTATCTCCAACGACCTGCTTTGTGATCTTCGACAGCACACCCTAACTTCTTGGTGTCTGGCTGCTCTGTGTTACAGGGAAAACAGGGCTTGCTGATGGTGTGGGGAGACGTTGCTCAGCGGAGGTCAGGCAGGAGTTCAGAAGCATAGCCAAGACCAGAGCCTCCCTCTCCTGCTTTTAAGCTCAGCCTAGCCAGGCATTGAAGGACTTTATTAAGCAGGCAATAACAAGTAACTTTTTGTAAAATAGCAAACGCTCTGCCTCTCCTAAATGAGAGGCTGATTCTGCAGCCTTTTTTAGGCAAAGTTTTCACTAAAGAGAACAAATGCTTTGTATTTGCGATCCCAGATGTGCCAGGCTGACAGGGCTATTTTCAGACAATGGCGAGATCTATGAAATACTTCCATTTATAGTTTCAGGAAGCGTACTCAGCATCTACAGGCTAAAAGATGCCTACTCTAAACTAATCTTTTAAACTCCCTCAAAGATGCCTACTCTAAACTAATCTTTTAAACTCCCTCTACAGACAATGCAAGGGGGCTTTTCTAGAAAGCAATGAATCCTGTCAGTGTTTGACAACTGTCTGGAGTGGGATGAAATACCCTGGTGTAGTTCACAAGTGCCACATTTCAGTGAGACAAATCCTATCCCTGATGCTGAAATTAGGTGCTGTATAACTGAAAAATTACACATATTTTCCACGGGAAAAAAAAAAAATATTATTTGGGTTTTGCCTGAAAGCATCCTCAAGAATTACATTTTATTAGAAGTAAGTTTGTATGGAAGAGATTGTGAAAGATAAATACTCGCTCAGCTCTTTAATATTCTGGAGGTTCATTTGAAAGGAACATTTGCATTCTTGTGCATTTGTACCTCAGACTCTCCAACAGCCACTATCTGATGTATAGTCAGGTAATTTTTCCCATGCCACATGTACTGGGAGGGTGTCTCCTGTTTATACAAGAAGGGGTATCATTTTGTTTGGATCTGAGATACAAAACACCATATCCCAGGTCTTCCAAGTCTCTGACTGTAGTATAGTAATTGATTGTTACAAACCTAGTGCCAGGAGCCAACTTTCACCTTCTTCAAAGTATCCGAAGTTTAACAGATGCACTGGTTGTCATAGATGTTTATCCAAAGAGTACATGATCCTGACGTATAAAGGGGCAGAGTAAAATTATTTGCCATCAAAGCTATCTAAACTGTGCACACTAAACAATTTATTTGATCACAATTAGCAATCATCCCTGTTCCTGACTTATGCGTGAGCAGTCTCCTGCTGACAATTTAATTTCTATATTCATTATCTGAAATGGTTCCGTGAACCATTTCTATGAATATATGCAAGCCTACAATCTGCGCACAAGTGCATTTCCTGACACTGCTGCTGAAAGGACCTGCTCCCTTTGCTCCAGCTCTACCTGCATCATGTGGTTCCTGCACAGAAAAAAAAAAAAAGAGGGCTGCTATAAAACTGATCGGATTTCCTAAGGCTGAGGTCACAGTGCTCCTGTCACTGTCCTACTGGAGCAGCTTGCTAACGGTAGCTGGGAACAACAGGGAGCCTGTGCCCAGCAGGTCTGCTTCTCTCTCTGGAAATGGAGAAATACCAGAGATGAGTTTTGACCACATTGCTTGTCAAGTTGCTATTGAAATGTTGCTCTCAGTTAACATGGGACAGCTCTTACTTCACATGTAACTGGAAGACAAATAATAAAGCAGTGCTTTTGCATTTCATCTGTCCCCTCTTTGGGTGACAGCCCACTTATTAGGGGTCCCTGCTACAGCAGATTTGGCAGCACTGGTTGAACTGGCTGTGATTTTTCTGTTCCCTTTTTGAACAACTTCCATGCACAAAGAAAGTTCAAAATGATCACTCAAAGACGTCTGTGCTAATCCTGAAGTAAATCCATCTCAACTGCTGCTCACAATGTTCTCTCTGCAGAGATCTCCGTGAATTTATGTGAGCCTCTGTGACTGCCTGTATAAACCAAAGGAACTGCAAATATTTTCAGGGTATAAATGTATACGTGCTTTTGGTTATTGGTACAATATTAGTCCTTTTTAGCTGTGCATTTTGACATTCACCAGTGGCTGGTTTTGAGAAGTAAAGGCTAGGTTTGAATCTCTAAGACTCTGCATTTCAACATCATTTAAAACTACCATTTTCTAAGAATTTTTTTAATTATTGATAATTATTGAATTTTATTTCAGGATAAAAAAGACAACAAAATAACAACTATTTAACATATCCAAAAGGACAGACATAACAATAAATAAATAAATAAATAAATAAATAAATAAATAAATAAATAAATAAATAAATAAATAAATAAATAAATAAATAAATAAATAAATAAATAAATCTAACTCAACAACTTGAGGAAGGAGGACAAAGAAGAAGTGGGGGGGAGGCAGGAGATAAGTCTACAGGATTATTTAAATAAGTGACAGAAAGCACGTAGGATTTGAGAGTGAAAATACTCCACACTTTGAAGGGGAAGAAAAGGTAAATAGATTAGCTCACAAGAACTGTGAATGGGCATGAGGTAGCCTTTTTTAATGTCAACGTTTTCTTTGCAAAAAGACAGAGAGAAGACAGAAAGAGTGGGGAGAAAATGGTCAATCCCGTGGAGGAACATACCGAGGAAGAAAGTAAGCCAAAATAAATGCTATGAACAAAAGTTCAAGAGCAAAAAGCAAACCAGAAACACACAAGTTTGGTCCAAATGCACAGAAATGGGTTGTTGTAGCCCAAGTATCAAGCAGGAACATTTCATGCACGTGATCAGATTAGCAGTCCTAAATAAGAGACTTTGAAATACTCCTTGTTTTGAGTGTAAAACTCAAGCACAAAATAAGCACCCAACTTCTGAATTAGTTGCCTCTACCATTTCAGAGGAGTCAGCATCAAACAATCACTATGGAGTGCCTGATTCTGTGCACCTCATCTATGGTGCTTTATACACCTAGATGTGGGATTACAGGTGCACATGTCAAAAATGACTGTCAAAATACATGCTGAGTTATAGTATACCACAACTGCTACTTGCTACTGTGATCCTTGAGAACCGTCTACATTTAGCCTGCATTCAGGGCTAAAACACAGCAGTTGCTTTATCACCTGATGACCCCTCCTCAGCAGACAAGAGGAACCAGGAAAAGGAGAGGAGACTCGCGGGATGAAAGAAAAACAGATTTAATGAAATAGTAAAAGTAATACCAATATAAAATTATACTCAGCCCAGCAAATGTACAGTGGTCGCTATAAATGGGAAATCAGTCCTCAAGAGCCAGAAGAGAAGGACCATGATAAGAACTGACCCAAGCAGAAAACCTCCTCATGCTCAGCAAACATTCCCCTTTACACTGAGTGTGATGTTATGGTCTGGGACACACATGTGAGCCAGCGGGGGTCAGGTGCCCTGGCTGACTCCAAACTGCTAATGGCCTGCAGACCATGGCTGGCCTGTGATTCTGTCCCAGCGAAACCAGGACAAGAGCAATGGCAAACACAGAATTTTTAAAAAGTGTATTTTCCTCTGGTTTCAATGAACAAATCAGACCAGTCTACTGAGTCATGTTTATTATACTTCTTTGTTCTGTAAAGAAAAAAGCAACAAACAAAACTCTATTATATAGGGTTGAAAACAGGAATACAGACCACTATAAACATACGGAGAGATATGATTATTGCTTTTCCATGTAGTAATAGCTTAAGTACATACACTACTGTATAAAGTAGTTTCAGAACTAAAATGACAATGACTGTGGTAAATAAAAATGTCCTAATAATTTGTAAAATGAAAACTGATATAAAAATGTTTCATGTTCCATGTCTGATTTCAGAATATTGGTATTTATTGTATTTTTTTCCTACTAACACTTAATTCTTTATGTAATGAACATATATACTGAAAGTACACTGCGTTTTTCAAAAGCTGTAACCAAACAACAAAATGGAGCCTGAGTAAAAAACAGAGCGATGGTGCTGGCTGTATGACTGGATTTTTAAGAAGTATTCTCTTTCACCTCACTAGGAAGATCTGCTTTAAAATATCATCTGAGAGGAGCCAACCTTTCTGTAAATGAAAACAAGACAGTTTTGCTTCATTTTCAAAATAAACATTCAAAATATTTTATCCAAGGTAAAACCTCTTAGCAAAATAGAATAGCTGCTACAACTGGATTCAGTAAAGTTATAAAGATTTTAACAAAAATAGAGTTAGATGAACAAAGCCCAGTAAGGATTTCCAGCAGAATGGCTGTTGTACGGGAAGTGCTGATACTCATCCTGCTATATCCTGGCAGACGTAAACTGGCTTGCTTCACTTTTGTTACAGAATAAGTTATTTTTTTGTTTACCGCAGTTTAGGAGAATGCACATGGTTAGATACAGGGTCATAGCTAGCATGTTTTAAACCCATCCCATAGCTTACCCTTGTAGCCATGTCCTACAGTTGGCCACTGAAAGTCCAAACTCTGCATTGGGTATCTAGATTGTCCTGTATGTTTCACATTGGGGTCCCTAAAACCTACATATGGAAAATGCTAAGCAAAGATGTGTGCCTCACCTCCACCGAGCCCCAGCTCCCGCAGGCTGCCAGCTACTCGGGATCATCCAGTCGCAATCCCTGCCTGGAGACAGGGACCTGCTCACCTCCTTTCACAGATCTGAGATGCTTTAATGCGGTTGCTACAGAAGGTGATGCTGCTGTCCACTTCTATACAATGACATAATTAGACTATTTATCCTCAAAATGTGATTTTTGGCTTCATTCTTTCTCAGCCTAACATACCTTACTCCCAGAAAATGATTACATCCTCCAGGCTTTAGGCAAGTTTAGGTGGAGAGTTACTAGTGGATACAATGAAAAGTATGGGATTCACTGGTAAGATAGTTATTTACCACCATTATTTTATTGCAGCTGTTTATTTATACGACTTTAGTGTCTGAGTCTTCAATCATCTATCTTTTATCATCTTTTATCTGCAAAGCCCCACTGAGGTAGGAAAATGGTCCTGTCCCCACAATCCACCACCAATCCCTTAAATTAATAGCTGTGGTGGAACTGACAACTGAATAAAATTGCCTGGGAATCCATAGCAGAACAACTGCTATGACATCCTTCTGTTCCCATAAGCTTTTTGGAATATCCCATCTTTTTCCCAGTCCACAAGAACATTTAACAACATTTGTGGCTTGCAGAGTGATGATGTGGGTCCAAACCCTCTGCTGGCAGAACCACCTGCAAAACAACCCTCTAAAAGGGCTATGCCAGCCGTAGCTTGGGACACGACCTCAAATCCTGGGACTCAAGAGATGACGTGTTTGCGCTGCCTTTCTCCTACACACTCCTACTGATGAAGCTCCACCTACACAGTTTGATTCATCAGGATGAGGTGGCTTGGTTTACATGTTAAGTTCAATTAACTCTTTTGAGTCACACAGAAGTAGAATTAGAGTAAGCAGCAACTGAAAGGACACAAAAAAATCTACAAAAAAAAGAAAATTAATGTGAATTAGACAAATAGGAAAAAAAAGAGCTTTCCCTTGGGAGCTCTGACCCTATTGTATTTTTATGCATATTAATGTAATCAAGGTAAGTATTTTCAAGAGGGATTAACAAAACAGATTAATAAGGTATTTATTTTGTTCTACTGAAAAAAAAAATATCTGTTACACAGTAAAATTATGGGTCAGGAGAATATGCATTCAATTAATTACAGGAATAGAAAGAAAAATATTGAATCTGTTAATTGAAGTCAGCAAATAGGCACTAAGTTTTTTCTTTTTCTACTTAAATAGTTTTCTTCTACCTAAATGGCTACAGATTTTTTTCATTTTTAACACATGATTTGCAAGACCTGTTTATAGGAGCAGTACAACACTGTATTTTAATTAACTAGACAATTTAATCCAGGCATGTATTTGACTTTCTCAGCTTTATCCTAGCGGAGGTCATAAATCTGTGTGTATAGTTTGCCATCATTCTTTCCATTACTGAGTTTCCTTTGATCACTGTCACATTTGCTGGTCTGTTGCAGGGCAATTAATTCTTGAAAACTGAGGATGGCATGCCTCAGTGATGAAGTCCAGCCTCTGCTATCATAGACAATCACATAAAATAATATCTTTCATTAAGCACTTACAGTTTTCCTTGCATAACATTGTTATAACAGTACATTAGGATACATTCTCTCTGGTTATTCTGTAGCTTTGAGTGGAGTTGCATGATGAATTAAAAACATCACTTAGAATCTGTTACGTGTACTTACACTACTACTTGTTAAGAAAATACTGCCTAATGAAAGAATTGCAGGGTCAGTCTCATGCACCTAAATAGGCAAGGTTTGCTTTGAAGCTCTCACAATACATTGCTGCATCCAATAAATCAATTTGCCACAAGCCCAGATTAAAATAAACCTCTCCTAAATAAAACCTGTAAGAAGTTGAGTGATTGCTCTTTATTTTTCCTCTTTGGACTGTCCCAGACCATGTATTATTTTTTAGCCTGTGCAGTAAATTTGAATTCTTCTGCAGTGTGTAAGGGCGATTCCAGTATGGTGCTCACAATTACAAAAACTCTGGAAGATGAACTGATGCTGATGAATGAGCAAATCATCACACGCACCAGATTCTGCCAGTCTTACCTGTAACAGTGTGCAAACGTAGACATAACCCCATAGAAGATATGGAACTGTTTAAAAGGGGAATCACAGCAGATCAAGAAAAGGATTCATTGATAGTGTCCTCAAATCACAAAGCAGCATGGACTCAAGTATCCTTCACTTCAACCAATTATGAAGGAGCCTGATCACCTCACTGACAGTTATTTCCGAGTAATAACATAGGCTAGATCAATCACATGTCCTGTTGCTACAGGCCCTGCTAAAAAGTCCATCCTCATTCTTCTTATAAACTCCCTATAAGTATTGAAAGGCTGCTCTAAGGTCTCCTCAGAGTCTTCTCTTCTCCAGGCTGAACAACCCCAGCTCTCTAATGACTGAGTATATATGAGATCACAAAAGCTTGTATTATTTCACTGACATCAGTCTGAGTACATCTTTACTTAGGTAGATTATAAAGCTCTCCCAAAACATTGGTTTATGAGTCATATACCGCAGCGTATTTTACAGAACATTTTAGAAGCACTGTTAAGATTAAAAAAAACCCCAAAACCAGGAGCAGAGAGGCCTTGCTGAATTGCTTCCAGTCCTTTTGTGTGTACTTATCGTAGATATATATGTCCTGAATTCTACAGCTGAAATGATCTGCTAGTCATGACTCAAACAGATGCTGAAAAACTGCAAACAATTTTTTTAAAGTGACTCAAAGCCCAAAAAGCACAGTAGCAAAAGCTAAACAAGATTAGCTAAGAGTATGTTCAGATATTGACTCAGACATATCCTAGTAGAGATTTCTGATAGTAACTGATTCCAGCAAAGAAAAGAATCACAGAGGATTGTGGTTGGAAACCAGGCTGAAACCAAGGCACACATCAGTCATAAAGATAAAAAATTACCAAAGTATGTAATGAAGCAGTCATCACTGCAGAGCAGGTATCTTTCCAAGCACTATACTATATTTAAATAGAATATATAAGCTTGATATAGAAATTGGGTAGGCAAGACTCCTTAGTCTTATTTTTAAGGTGAAGATTATCATACTAGTTTATTAAATGCTGCCCCTATGTAACTTATGGCAAGTTTTCTTGAATATATGGGATATACCCATATATTCAGGAATACTGAGGAGAGCATTAATTGATGATTTATATTACACCTGCATTAACTGATGATTTGTATTACACCTAAGTCTAGAATTACATATCTTTTATGTTTCTAAACTATAATATTTTTATGTTTGTCATTGTTAACACAAAGTATGAACTCACATTGGTCCAACACATAGTATGAGAAATTTATAAATTCTTGCTATTTTATCAGAATGAGAGATGGGGAGCTAGTTTTAAATCACCTGTTAAAAAACAGCTTCATGTTTTCAGAGCAGCTTGGCTGGGTGAAGTGGAGCAAGGACAGTGAAGCGAAGCCCAAGTGACAATATCCATGGGTGATACACTTCTCACCCACCTCAGGCACTAAGCACCACCACCAAATAAGACACGATACTCATCACAGTGCTGAAGTTACATGACAATACCTGTGCTGAGTCATACCAAGGGGTCAGGTAGCCTGCTATCCTGTTCCTCAGCTGTGAAACGTATAGAAGGGGGCACACATAGCTGCACATCCTTACTACACTGCCAGCCTCTGGCACTTTGTGCCTTTAGTTATTTTCTGGGCCAGTCTTTAGTAGCCATCAATGAACTCTGTTTGCTTTTTTTTTTTTCAGTTCTCTTTTGACTAATACACAGTAACTTTGTGACTCAGAGACTTCACACATCAAGTAATACATACAAATTACATCGTGTGGAAGGATTATTAGAAGGATTTGGGGATTATCACATTGAATGTGATGGTATTTATATTTGACAGATTTTCCTCTCTGAGAAAGGGACATAAGGGTAAAAGAAAAACTCATACAATGTCACCTGCTCTACACTAACGGTCCTTCAAACAGGTAGTGTTTCCTATCACTTCTGATAGCTTTCTTACAAATACTGCAGGATTATCTTGCAAGCATCAGGTTGTATCATTAGTTTAAGTCCTGCAGCAACAGCTCCCAAGATCTAAACTCATATGTATACCCACACATACACAAATGCACAATAGTTGTCCTATCAAGCAGTTCAGCAATCTTAAAATATTAAAATTGTCATCTACCTCCAGATATATCAAGCAGCAATACAGTCTCATAAAACAGTAATGCTGCTTTTTTTTTTTTTGATTGCTGGCAGGCATCAGGCATAGCAGCAGGAAGGTGAGTTAACGAAGACATTCAGATACTTCTCCCCAAAGGCACAGATACCTCAAGGGTCAAAACCAGCTTCCTCCTATCGAAGCATGAGCTGGTGCTCCCTTATGCTATTTAAATACCACAGAACTAGGGAGAAAACACCTTTTAAATCAAGAATTTCAAAGGCACAGAAAAGTGACTCTGGAAGCTAAACAAGAATGTTTCCATTAAAAACTGTATTTATTGCTGCTGTTTCTTGGTTTCTTCCTGACAAATCTGGCTAAAAAGAATATTGTAAAACAAATTCCAATGGTTCAGCAGTTGATTGATTAACAGTTTTTACTGTACATGTCACAAATGGCACTGACAGCGGGGAAGTCTAGATCCTAAAGCATCACATTGTGTCAGAAACACTACATAATCATTTCCCTAATGATTTTCAGCAGTTACAGCTGCTTTACTTTTCTAATGCCAGCAATTACATTTAGGTTTGTTTTCACATAGTACCTCTTTAGGACAGAGAGAAATCAATCACTCATGAGACAACTTGTGTTTTCTTCTGTTTGTTTTTTAAGAATCTTGCTATGCATTTCAGGATCTTTCATTTCTTTAAAAAAAACCCAAAACAATACAGTTGGCCTTTTAGTCTTTTTCTGCAATATTCTTCATGTTAACTGAGACAATGTTCACGTAGTATAAACACAAATGTTATAAGCAAGTTGCCATATTTTGAAGACAACTTACTTGTTTTCATTGACTATACTGACTCTACTTTATGGCAAATAGTTTTGAGAAAGTGTAATTACAAATACTATGGGTCTGTTTGCTTTTTTTTAAAAAAA
>WEIS01064737.1:0-15565 GCA_013389965.1 Todus mexicanus
TTATTATTTTTTATTTTTTTTTAGGAAGGAAAACTGTCACTAAATCATTATTATTCATGTGACAAATCCTGAAGGGTAAATTTTTTTTAAACACCACCTCTATCAGTCTCTCCCGTGTCACCTAACTTTTATGCAATAACACTGTTCCCTTAGAGATACCGTATAAAATATCTCCCACTTCCCAATATTATTCATAGAATTCCCATTATAGAACATTGAAAACCCAGATTAGAAGAGTACAAGAATATTTTATGACCAGTTTGAAAATGCTGTTACTGCTGCAATAAATTAAGAAGTTAAATTACTCCCACATTGAGTATTGATATACTGTGCGTGGCAGAAAAATTCCTTTGAAATATACTGTACAATGCATATAGAGAAATTCCAGGCCCTTTGATGGCTGCCAGCAAAGTGGTTTGTGTGTACACGGGGGTGAGGGACTGGGTTGCCAAGTCTGGGAATTAAAGCAATGAGTTGGGCAAGGGTAAAATCAGAACAGTGAAATATGAAATGGTTAAATGCCGATATTGGGATGATGCATTGAACGGCCAAGTCTCTGCTCTTCATTCTTCTTGCATTTGGTCCTTAGGAACTTTACTTCTGTAGATAGAATATATCATGGACCAGCAGGCACAATTCTTCTTGATGTGTTTGCCCTTGAATCTATCTGTATGGACGTTTCTTTGTGGCCTTTACCTGGCTAGAGGAAGGCTGTGAACACCTGATGCATCTATGCCTCTTTTATATTAGTGGCATTTTTACCGAACAGTCATTTCAAATCAAAATTTTGACTGAAAAGGGAAAAGCAGGAAAAATTAGGAATGCTGAATCCAGTCTGGCTGATGGGATTCAGTCGCTTTGTCCTTTTAGATATGAAGATGCTCAAATAATTGACCAAATTAAGCCACATGTAGAGTTGTTTGCGTTATGGGAGTGGTGCGAAGCCATCAGTATGTGCCAGACAATCGTGATGCGGCTCTCGAAGAATTTCTGTGTACAAATATTTATTTCTTTTTCTGCTTACAAAGCTTCAAATATGAAATAATGTGACGGGAACCACGTTTATACAAAGTGGGTAGCAATTTCAGGTCAAACCTGGTCCGTCTTATTTGTTTTCATCCGTTGTCTGCTGTGCACAAAAAGCAGCACTTTATTAAGCCAGATAATTGGAGGTGTTTGCTCGTTGGGCTCAACTGGCAACCAAATCACCTATTTTGCAAAATGGAACTGAAAAACCAACTTGCTTACAAGTTCTGCAAAGAAATCTGAACAGAGCTGCCACAAAGCAAGCAGCGTAAGCGGCTTCTTTGGTTTTGCCAAGAACCTGGCAAACCCAGTAGCTAAGTTTACAAGAATAATTGCAGCGTGTTTTGGTGATCGCAATATTCTGGCCCAAAGTGGCTCCGTAACTGAGCTGGCTGTGGATTCAAGTAGCTCTGAGTAATGTGATCTATTTATTAACGATTGTTTTTGATGAGTGTGTCCTTTCTGAGTCGCCTTGTTATTCCACAAACAGGGGGGAACAGGCTTTCAGCAAGAGCCCTTTATATAAATGGAGCAGCAAGGACTTTATTTAACACCCACACCACCAGTGATGCAGTCGGGGTGTGTGTATTTAAAGCGGCTGAGGGAACTGGGGCTCTTTAGGCTCAAGAAGAGGAGACTGAGGAGAGACCTTACCGTTCTCTACAACTCTCTGAAAGGACATTGTAGAGAGGCAGGTGCTGGTCTCTTCTCACGAGTCAATAATGACGGGACAAGAGGGAATGGCCTGAAGCTCCACTAGGGGAAGTTTAGGCTGGACATCAGGAAGATTTTTTTCTCTGCAGGAGTTGCCCAGCCTTGGCACAGGCTGCCCAGGGAGGGGGTTGAGTCGCCATCCCTTGGAGTGTTTAAAGGGCGCAGAGATGAGATGCTTGGGGATATGTCTTAGGGGTGATAAAGATGAGAGTAAAAGGTTGGACTGGATGATCTTTTAGATCTTTTCCAACCTAGATGGTACTGCGATGCTGTAAAAGTTGTTCTTGGAGGATTTTCATTCCCAAGAAAATAGAGGCAGTGAAGGGTGGGAGCCGAGCAGCGTAATTTTCCCTGCCTGTGGGGAAAACTTCACTCGAAGATAAGCAGAAGCTCTCCATAAGCCCCAAAGCCTGGATCTTTGACTCTTGCCCTGCTGTTGGCGGTTCTCAGGTTAAACCCAACCAGGGACCTCTTCCCACCCTGGCATAAAAAATGAGGCGGAAGCGGAGCTGCTCCGCGGCCCAAGACACCAAGGCTGATGCCGCGCTGCCCAAAGCGACTTCTCTTCGTGTATAATCATGTAGCAAATCATGTATTCATTTGTATTATTAAATAAAGACTAACAGAGTTGTACACCCAGCCGAGCAGAAGGGACGCACAAAGGATCCTGGGTTCCCGGCATTCCCTGCTCCCTCTTGGAAAGCCGCTGACTCACTCCCCGAGCAATCAGCGTTGTGTGCCATTACAAATGGGCTGGTTAATAGGCCTGCATCCATTATCATTAGTGCATCTCAGCACGCAGGTACATGATGGGTCCTGCCAGCGCATTTGCTCCAGCTCACTGAGCCAGGGGCCATGCTCCATTGCAAATGAGGATGAGGAACACCTGCTCCAGGGTTTTTCGGCAGACCGGAGTCATCCTTCACATCTCATGCAACACTTGTTCTGTCAGAATGCAATGCTGGCACCGGCCAGAGCGGTGGTGTGCCAGGCGTCCGACTAAAGATTATAGACTTCCCTGTGGTCTTCTGCTGAAGTTCAGCTTTGAATATTTTTCTTTTTTTTTTTTTTTTTTCAAAGGAACCTTTTAAAAATTTATCAATTTCATATTAGGCATTCAGTCATTATGTTAAGGGTTTAAAAATAAAGATGAAAAAAAAAGAGAAACTTTGCTTCAGAAATTAACTTTTTTTTTGGCAATTAGAATGGGAGCATAAAATATTTATTGAGCCTGATAATTTTATTCGCAGTGCTGAGTGCTGGCTGTTTTGATATGTTTTCTGTGAGAGATTTCATTTTTGGAAAATAAGCCTTGTGGTTTTGGTTTGTTTATATTTTTTTTGCTTTTTTTTTTTTTTCTTGGTCTCATGCAACTATTCATGGTGTTTGTAGGATTTTCATTTTAATTGTCTGCACCAGGTGACCTGAGATGTGATATTAGACACTAACCAAAAGGGGGAAAATAGGAGAAAGTGTTGCTTTCTCAAAGCCTGTGTCTTGCCATCCAGAAACCTCTGCTCTGGCTGCCCTCCAGAGCCAGGACAAAGGCTTTCCTCATCCTACTCCAAAAAGCACGATGCTGCTGCCAGCCCCAGGCCAGCTTGTTTTAGGCACTGGAAACCAAAATTAAGGGAGGAAAAATGGTTGCAATTTGAAGCAGCAGCTCTTGAGGTTTGCAGGTTACAGTGAAGGACACAGCGAATGTGGCAGCGCTGCAGCCCGTCCTTTTCTTTTCCCTGTCCTGTATAACAGGGGTCTTCTGGGCAGTGCTGGCAGCCAGCACTCAGTCCCCGAAAGCTTCTCAGTCCCCAAAAACACAGGATAGAGACAGAGGTTGGCATGCTGGGCACTTCTGCCCCTCATCCTGCAAGCGGGACTGGCTGAGGGACACAATCTGTTGGGCTCACGTGCATCCCCCCATCCTGATGGATCTCTCCCTCCTGGGAAGAACCCTCCAGATCACTCCCTGTGGAAGGCACCTCAGCGTCTCCATCAAGTTCCCTTCTTTGGGAGACAAGGCTTGGGCTGAACTGGGGCAGAAGGACAGTACCTGACACTTCTCAACAATGCAAGACTGACGTGTTCTTATTGACTGGTGTCATCTTTGTCTGCCGAGCATTCAGAAGGAACAGCAGTTGCTTGCTTCTCCGTTCCCAAAATGCAGGTGAGCACACTTCACTCTGAGCTTTGAATAAGGAGTTAACTAAGAAGTCACCATTTGGTTTTCTCACTTAGCTTTTTAAATTTATTTATTTATCTTTTTTAAGTGCTTGCTGTCTCCCCTCCCCAGTCCTGCTTTCCGCTCTGAAGAGGCCTTTGGTTCTGCTTTCAGAGCTTCCAAGGAAACGACAGCTGCTTTATTTCAGCAGGAAGCCTCGTCTGGTGGAATATAGGTTTCCACAGCAGTAAAATTAGGCTGGAGGTTAGAGGTCTGCTGCTCTGCTTCTCTGAAAGGAAAGTCAAGTCCTTGGTTTGATCAGTAAACATTTAGGATTTGTACGTTGGGATCCAAAGTCTTCTCTCTGCTCTGTGGTCAGGCGTCATCAAAAAATTGCTTTCAGGATCCATCCTTTTAACCATTAGGAACTTTGATGCTCCAATGAAATCTTGGCCTCTTGCTCCTCAAGGTCTGTCTCAAGTTTGGATTCCTTGGTCACATCCACTAGAGGGAATCTGTCATTGTGCTTTATCTTGTCTGTGGTTTGTTTGGATTGTTTTGTTTTGTTTTCCTCCAGTCCTGTGCTTCTCTGTGCTTGTCTTTCCTTATTAGACTGATACAAACTGTGGGGATGGTTGATCATGCTCTGTCTTTCCATCAGCTCTTCTCTGGTGGGACTACAGCATACAAGTGCACAGGCTGTGTAGGAGGCGAGTCATTTCCAGATTGACCCTTTAGATGAACGATTTAGTCAATTTAAGAAACTTAGTCTTGGGATCGTAATGGTGCTGGTCCTGCATCCATGCGCCCTTCCAGCTTCGTGACGTGTGTGGAAAAATATCCCTCCCTAGTACTGCTGCCTGAGCGTGTAGCTCTGTCTAGTCAAAGTGGAACAAGAGTCACCTCAAGCAGTAATGAGAAACACTGTCCTCTGTATGATGGGATCTGCATGGCCCACGTGGCAGGAGAACTGGGGCTGCCTTTGATAACATGGATGAGGAAAGGAGACAAGAAAGCTTCTTGTTTTCTTTAGGGACTCTGAGTTCCGTGGCATACTGAGCAGTCCAAATGCAGATCAGCCTCATGGAGATGCCTCACCTAAGCTATTACCATCTTCTGATCATAGTTGGTGTATGGAGTTTGTCACATTTGTGGCAATAATTCAGGTCCTCACTTCGTGAAGATCATTTGATTTTCAGGTTCAGATGTGTAAGACACTTCATATCAATGTCCCCAAGATAGATGTAAAGGGAAGGCCAAATATGATGCCTAGACAAAATGATCCAGTTAATAGCTCTGACTCTGCTGAGGACTTTGCCATCACACTCAGGTATCGAAGATGTTTTTGTGATTTGGTGAAACTAAAACTCTGCAAGAAGCACTATTGTGAATGCTGTGGGTTAGAGACTTGTGCTAAGCTTCTGAGATATCCGTGCTTTTTCATATTCTCCATATTATTAAACATAAATATTCTTGTTTTCTTCTTTATCCTCACGGATAAAGCCTCATGGAACAGGCTGCCCAGGGAAGTGGTTGAGTCACTTTCCCTGGAGGGGTTTCAAAGCCGTGGAGATGTGGTGCTGAGGAACATGGGTGCCCTGGCAGTGTTGGGTTAACGGTTGGACTCGATGATCTTGAAGTTTTTTTCCAAACCAAAATGATTCTGTGATCCTCTCAGCATGGAAGAGTAACTTCAGAAGGTGTTGAGGGCAATGGAGATGTCCCTGCTTTCTCCAGGGAATCATGGGCTGGTCACTGATGATTCAGTATCATACACACAAAAAAGTTCCATATGACTTTGTGTAAATTTTAAGGGAGAGAGATAAACGTCTTCAGCATTTGAAATGTAATTATAACACTTTTTTTAAAAAAAAAAATCTGTGGTATAATTCAGCAAAACTGAAGAGGACAGAGACAGTGCTACGAGGTCAGAGGGGCAGCTCATCCATCTCTCAGTGGTGGGCTCTGCAATGGGCATTTAAGGAAGAGTCTGAAGAGAGAGCAAGCATGAAGTGAACTTGCATTTTGCATTAAGTAGTTTGGGAAGCAAAATTCTTTAAGTTGCGTTTGATAGACACACATCAGTGTTTACCCTTGTTCTTGTCGAAGGCCTATTTCCAGATTTGTACCTTTTAAAGTAGTAGATTTTGCTTGTGTACTGGAAGTGTCTTTATTTTAATTTAGTCCACCAAGAGCTGCTCCAAGCTGATGTTGCTGCAACACTGGAAAAAGAGGTGCTAGAAATGCCAAATATGCTCATCTAGGAGTGAAGAGCCTGAGGAAAAGTTGGTCAAAGGGGTGACGAAAATGCAGAAGGCAGCTATGGATGGTTGATGCAGGCTAGGTGTGAGGATATTTTAATCAGAAGTATGAGTAGGAAAATTAGGTTTTGGGTTGGACTTTTCAAGGAGTAACTCTAGAACAATGCCTGGAAGACTCCAGTGGAAGCAATCCCTCGGGATCCAATGGGATCTGTATACTCCAGTGCATCCTCCAGGCTGGATGTGGGAGAAGGCAGCAAAAAACCCCCATAAGAATAGTCCGGGGATGCTTAAAAATTCTTAGTTTTCTTTTGCCACAACAGAAATAAACAATCTCTTCCTTTTTTTCCGCTCCACAGGGAGTACTGGATGCCTCCTGGGACACGTCTATCATGGACTGTAGGGAAGAGCACCAGAAAGAGACCTGGAACACTGTTGTTATGGGCTTAGAGTGCTTGAAGGCAGCCACATACCCACGGCGCTCGGTGAGTTTCTTATGCAGCACTCCACGACTCCAGGTGTAGGGACCACTTTGGGCCCCACCAGCTTAAAAGGCACCGCTTGACTCTTCTATGTGTTCAGGTGATGTCTTCTTAACGGCTCTCAATGTAAGGTGTGGAGACAAAGCTAGAAAACATGTTGCCAGAGGTTCAGTATTTCCAAATGTGTGTCTTGGTGGGGTTTTACGTCAAAGAAGAGGAAGGAGAGATGAAGATGTGGAGCGTTGCTGGCTTGCTTTAGAGCGAACACCATGGGAAACACTGCTCTAGAATTTATGGCAGGTCTGAAATCCTTTCTTCTGCCTAGAAGAAATGCAACTCGTTAATTCCACTCTCAGCTTTTGTCTGGTGTTAGGGAGGGCAAAGTTGATTTTGTAACATGAACGATAAAGTTTATAGATTTTTAAATGATATCAGATTTGCTCAGGCCCGCTCTTAAGCGCAGCCTTGAAGCTCAGGGTAGGTTTATGTGCTTTGCTGGCTGTGGATAGACTTCAGTATGTGTTTGCAAAGTCACAATTCTGTCAGTATGTCGAACAAGCAACAAAAAACCTCTCCTCATCATCCATGTACTTCAAACACACGGACTCTGCTGTATGTATCTTCTAGAGAAATGACCAAATCTATTTTGGTCACTCAGTTGATGTAATTTCTTACCTCATTCTCTTACATTATGCTGTGGTCTTGACCTGCGATGATCTGATATTTTAGTTCAGCAATGGACATGCCTGCGTGCAGATGTGGCCAGTTGTGCCAGGGAGCTCAAACGAGTCTGTGACGTGACAAGCAGACACCCAACCCAACTTTGAAACCAAACCTCTGGAGCTGAAATGCTTGTGCATTAACCCACTTTGCTACCCAGCCTTGTACTGATACATATTTAAAGTGGGGGATTGTTTTTTTTTCTAAATTGAAAAGAAGAAAATCATTCTATATTTGGAAAAAAAAAAATTAAAACATCACGCAATGAACTAGATTATACTGACAGAGCTTAAAATACAAAGGGAAGTTGCCATATTCATATTCATGAGGAAGATGAGGGGATTGGAGCGTGTCTGTGATGAGAAAAGGCTGAGAGACCTGGGACTGTTTAGCTGGAGAAGAGAAGACCAAGAGAGGATCTGATCAATGTTGATCAATATCTAAAGAGCAGAGGGCATGAGAATGGGGCCAGACTCTTGGCAGTGGTGCCCAGCGCCAGGACAAGGGGCAACAGGCATAAACTGAAACCCAGGAGGTTGCAGCTGAGCAGGAGGAGCAACTTGTTTGGGGGGAGGGTGTTGGAGCCTGGCCCAGGCTGCCCAGAGAGGTTGTGGAGTCTCCTTGTGTGCAGAGATTCCAAGCGCGCCTGGACACTGCGATGCTGGGCCCCCTGCTCAGGGTGACCCTGCTGGAGAAGAGGGGTTAGACAACATGATCTTCGAAGTCCCTTCCAACCCCACCGTGCTGGGATTCTGTGATGTTGCAGCATTCTGCTCACAGCCAAACACCTGAAAATGGCCTTGCTGGTTTTGCTGCTGTCTTTAACTTGACATTTGGGGATCTACGTAGCACGCCCTCCTGCTCCACCTTCCAGATGCCGTGTGAAGAGCAGTCTTGATGACATTCTAGTTTATTTGGGGGTAGGGCTGTTCAGCTGTGTAGGGTTAGGCAGGAACAGAGGAGCGTTCTGCTGTGTTCAGGTGCTGGGAGCTGGATCCAGCCAGAGCATTAATGTCCTGCTCAGTGTGAGAACGCAATAGATTCTCATGCCCAAAGAGCCAAAATGAGGTTTCGGCTGAAGGACCACATTGCTTGTGCTACTTGGCTGTTTAAACACTGGTTCCTCAGCTACTTTCCTGCACTTTCCCTCCTCCCTCCCTCACAATTAGGTGGTTAAAGGACAGCATGTGAGACTTAAAACTAGATTTCAATATTCTGCTCAGCTTCTTTCACCTCTGGCTGGATGTTGTGATGCTAAAACACGAGGGGGAGACAATGGGCTTTGTTTTTTGTGTTGTTTTTTTTCCAAGCATGGAACAGGCTGAGATGTACCACCCATGGCTCTGCCAGCTCACCTGGTGCTACCTCGCTTGTCCCAGGCAGAGCTTTCCCCCTTGCCAGAGCCCTGGTTTTGTGAAGCACATGAATGGAGACTAGTCTGTGACAAGTAAGCTCTTATTTATACCAGTGACCTCGTCAGGATTTGAATCGAAGTCTCCAGAGATGCCCTCCAGCTTCCTTAAATTTCATTTTTTTTTATAAGGAAGATAATTTGGAGTTTTACAAGCTCGGAAACGTCGAAAACTAATAAACATTTTATACATGTGTCAAAAGATGCTTAAAAAGCAGCCAAACCATGGGAGTTTTTTTTAACAACTGGTGAGGGAGAGGGGGAGACGAGAATCAAAAATACACCAACCCCACAATGCAGCCGTTGTTTGCCAAGTTCCTGCAGCCTGAGCGAAGTTTTAGAGATGAGTTATAAACCCCAGACTAATGGAGCTTTAATGGAAGCGCTGACACCACCTAAAGCCGAGCGGCGCGGGCGCAGCGCGACGACAGCCCCGCGAGGTGACCCCAGCATCCCGCTGCCGACCCCATCCCTCCTTCTGGAGCGCGGGAATAACGCCGCGCTTCCCACAGCAGCACCGCGGGGAATTAAGACACGGGGGGCTGGCGAGCGCGCTCGCCCTCCTTTCTTTTGCGTGCTTGCAGGGAAGGGATTTGGCAGGCGGCCTTGGCAAGCCGGCGGCTCGCGGGAGAACAAAAAGAGCAGCTATCAGTGCAAAATGGAGCGGCTTCGGAGGCGGCCGCGGTGGCCGGTGGCCACGGAGGCTCGCTGGACCCCGCTTCAAACAAGCAACGCGCCGGGTTTATCGCGGGGCTTAGGAGAAAAGGCTCTTACGGTCGTCATCCAAGTGTTATATTCATCTCCGCTTGGAAATCCTCTGTCGCTTCTCGGTTCTTTGATGTTTTTTTGGAGAGATGAGGGTGTTTGCACCAAGGAGATGGAGCGGTTCGGTTTCTGAAGGTTCTTTCATCCTAAAAAGATGAATTTGGGGGAGTCTATCTGTGTACGGGCACGCGCGACCTCGGCTAGATATAGGCGTTGTAGGTACCTAAGTACAGAAAGCCCCGCTGAGCGTACAGCGACCGCCTTACTTTTATCACCGACTTTGCCATAAAATATCCCATTTTAATAATCAAATCAGAGCCGAGGAGAACCTTGTACAGGTGAGAGGAAATCTGCGAGCGTGATCAAAACCACGTTTGTGATTCAGGACGAAATCGCAGGCTACAGGGAGGTACATCTGTAAATTATACAGGAAGCTTTCTTCAACAACTGATTCACCCTGACAGTTTTACTGGAGTATATGAAAATTAGTATTAAAGATGTGATATGTAGGCTTCTTTCCAGGAATTCCAATCTGGTTTCAATAAAATGAAAACACTGATTGGAAGTGAAGTTGCCTTCCGGTTTTGCCTTTGGCTATTATGTGTTCATTCGTGAAATGACTGAATTCCACAACTACTTTTAATATTCACCTTTTGAGTTCATCTCCTGTACTGGACACATTGGAATGATTAAAATAGCACTGCCTCCTGAAGCCGGATTCTCTTTAATTTGAAACAGCCTAGGTGCCGAGGAGGAGAGAAAAAAAAAAAAAGAAAAGAAATAATAATAATACAAAAATAAATGCTCTGTTAAGTCCATCCTTTCTTAGCACCGAGTTCCTTCAATGCCTGTTTAGGGTAGAATACTAATAAAGAAGCGGTTTCTAGCTTGAAACGTCCTGTGCTTCCTGAATAGCTGGGCAGGGAAGACTGAAAGAGACGAGTGTCGTGCTCCCCATCTCTGCCCCTCCAGGTTGCTGCTCCTGATGTTTGCTGGCTGAAGCCTTGGCGTGCTCCAACGCTCTGTGCTCCTTGGTGCCGCCGAGCCTTGGCAGCTGCGTTGCCGTGCACATTAGTGCCACGGCATGGGCCACCCCGCCACGGGCAGCTCCTGCCGGGCGCTGCTGTCGCTGTGATAGTGCCTGGAAAAAAGAAGGGGTGTGGAGTAGAGAGTGAAGGCCAGCAGATGTAAATCTTTAAGATATTCCAGGCCTCGCGACGCAAACTGTTGCGTTTTAGCTTATTGTTCAAAACGGCGTTTGAATCTTTTGCGTGCCAGAGGAGCTTCTTGCAGAGCATCAGGAATGTGTTGAGTAGTAGCTCATGAAGGAAGCCAAATTCCCATTTATTTGTTAAAACCTTCCCGCCTATGCTTGGTGATCTGACACATTATTGTCCTAGAGATGGAAAAACTGCTTTTTGGGGAGGTGCTGGATGGATCTCCTGGCTACCCTCCCTGGAGGAGCCGTGGACCAGGGGCCAGTGTGGCAGCCAAAGCACTCTCGCCGTTAATGGTTAAAGGGCTTTCCATGAGTTACTGGTAGTTGGTTAAATGAGTTATGTTCCTTCATTTTATTTTATTTTTTTTATATGGGAAAGATGACAGTCATGCTGACAAAAGGGACCCACTCATAGAACGTAGCCAAAGAAGAGCAAGGAAGCTGGGCAAGGGTCTAGAGCAGGAGGCTGGGGAGGAGCGGCTGAGGGACCTGGGGGTGTTGAGCCTGGAGCAAAGGAGGCTCAGGGGAGACCTTCTGGCTCTGCACAACTCCCTCAAGTTCATTCAGGAGCTTGGAGCCAGGGGGGGTTGGGCTCTTTTCTCATAGAACAAGCACCAGGACAAGAGGAACTGACCTCAAGTTGTGCTAGGGGAGGTTTAGGTTGAACATGAGAGGAAATGTCTTCTCTGAAGAAGTTGTATTGTCATGTCCCAGGCTGCCCAGGGCAGGGGTGGAGTCCCCCTGATCCCTGGAGGGGTTTCCAAGCCATGGAGATGTGGTGCTGAGGGACACGGGGCAGTGGTGCCCTGGCAGTCCGGGGTTAACATTTGGACTCGATGATCTTGAAGGTCTTTTCAAACAATTATGATTCTGTGACTCTAGAGCTTCCCTGGGATCTGTATTTTCTGGGGGAGGTTTCCTTGAGACACCCCCTGTGCCTTGCTCCCTATTGCTCTCCTGGCCACTGCTTGTCTGCACATGTTTTTCTGTGCCTTTGGGGATGTGGGCATCTTTGGCATCCTCTTTTTGAGGCACTTATGGGGATGTTTTCTTCTTGGCATCAGCTGAGGTCCCAACCCTGGGCATCACTGTGCCCGACCTGAGCTGCTGCGGACTAAAGGACATCTGTAATAAATAGTAATATTGAAAACTTTAGCACCTCCGTGGAACAAAGGAAAACCCAGGGAAGTAATTTCAGCCCCTGTACTCAGTCACCTCTCTGGCAACCTCTGCAATGAGTATTCTGGCAAGTTATATCGCTGAGGGAGAGTCTGACGTTCTGCAGTTGTCCAAGGCAATCGTTGATTAAATTTTGGATGCTGCTACTTAGACATCCTCTCCTGATGCGCTTACCATATTTTGCAAAGAGAAGGTCTCCGTGAATTGAAAATTTCTGGTTATGTGCATTCAAGGTCATGCATAAAACAGTGTCTGGGAGCACGGAAAGTTGAAGAATTTAATCAAAATACTGCTGTGGAGTTTAGTGCGCTTTGTAAGATTAGGAGGGGCACCAATAACGCTGTCAATGCAGGGCTCATTTGAACACTTTTGAGTTATTGAGCCTCAGAGCAAACCTCAGCACAGCCTAAATCGATGGGTTTCGACCATGGTCTTAGCAACAGAAGTTCCTGATGGTTCCTCTTCAGCGCTGGAGAGGAACAGAGGGAGGGGGAAAAAAAAACCAGCAGCAGGCTATGGGATATCAGCCTCTTTGTATCGTTAGGTGCCGTCAAAAAGAGGTAGAGCAGCAGCCCTATACAAATTGAGACATTTCCCGCTGCCAGCCAGAAGAAAAGTCAAAAAATCATAGTATTTTAAAATTCATTGAAGTCCACGCCGTGCCACAGAGAACGGTGAGGCCGCAGCACCTTTGTCTGGCTTCAGGTGGCTGCTCCACACCGCTGGTCCCAACCGCAAACCCATGGGATGCCTCGGAGGAGAGAGATGGCTGGAGGGCCTAAGGCATCTCCCCAGGGGTCTTCTCCTAATCCAAGGTCCTCAGGAGCGCTACTGGCCACATGCACTTGCAGAACACATGGCAGAGGTAGGTGACACCCAAGTGATGCACTGGAAGAGCATTTTCCCTTTGGGTGGCTTTTTACGGGGTGGGAGGTTGAACGGGACATAACTGTTTTCTTGGCTACCAGTAGAAAAAAAAAGTAAAATAGCGCCGCTGTATTTTTCAGGTGTATTTTACGGAGTTTGATGCAGTCTATAACATTTTCTCACCCTTCTTGTCTCCTTAGATGGTCAAGACAAGCCTCCCATCAGACCGTGGCAGCAGAGATTCGGTAGGTGCACTCAATGCGCTGATGTTGCGAATCTGGAATTGCTGGGTCATCTTGAAAAAATTAAGAGTTCAGAGGTACCCAAGGCTTTTTCCCTCCTTTGAAAAGATCTCATTCTGTAGTTAATTTAGTGAGTGAATTAAATTTGATGTATATGTTAGTACATATTAATATTTAATGTGCAGATTAAATACATAGATGGCCTTAGCCACGACCATGTTCATGACCTTAGCCCCAAACATTCTCCCTTTCCCCCAGATGAAACCCAGTGTGGTTTCTTCTCAGCCATTTAACCTTATTATAATTTCCTAAATTCTGCCGTTGTTTTTACCGGCTTCCCCACTCTGCAAATGTTCTCTGCTCCCTTTTTGCATTTCAGAATTTAGTTCCATGTTCCTTCTTTTGCGTTTCTGAACTTAGTTCCATGTTCCTCCTCAGTGCCGGGCGTCGCGGTTATGCAGTTTAGTTTGCCTGTATCTCTTTCGTTTTGCTTCCCAACTTTTTCAAGTTGTTCCCTGTAAAACCGAACCTTGTTTATGGGTTAGCGCGCCAGATGCTTTCCAATAAAACCCGCCTTGTCTTCCTAAACGGTGACGTCAAGCGCAGCGCCGCCGAACTTGGGCTCTTCTGTACAGCAAACAAATTTGAAGGTCGTGTTCCTACAATGAGGGTGTTCTTGGCTTTCATAGTGCTACCTCAAACCGTGGGGTGAAATAAGAAATGCAGACGAAGGTGATTGGGGCTGGGGGACAGCAGCATGTGGAGCCCAAACCGCAGCCATGTTCTGGCGGCTACCAGAGCCCCAGTACCTGAGGTCCTTCCGTACGTGCAGACCTGACCCCCTTCTCCTTACCGCGCCTTTCAGCACACTCCTGCATCCACCTCCCCTCCCCAAATCTTTGGTTCGTCCCCCGCAAACCCCGCTAACTACTAACTCGTAAAACATATCAGCTGGGTTTATTACTTTTAACCATCTTTCCAATTGTGCTATAAAATAAAGGCAGATGCCATTTTAAGATCTTATTATTATCAAGGGCCAACTCCTCCAGCAGCACCTGCTTAGCGGCAATCTGCTTGTTTATAGTCCCTTTTTTATAGGTGACAGTTTAAGGTGGCTGTTCTCCTGTTACAAAGAGTTCTTTTTAATGTGGCAGAAGTGGCACGCACAGTAGGTGAGCTCCTTTCTTTCAGCCGGTGATATTGAGAAGGGGTCGCAGGTTCACCTGTGATTTTTGCTTGACAGCTTCGCCACACACATCAGGCTCTGCCAAATGCTCCGCCATTAATTTATGATTTAAAGTAATTAACTTTTGCTGATTAAAGTAATTATTTCAAGTGCATTGCACTCAGGCCCAAATGATGCACACAGCCCCCTCTCCAGTTTGAGCTAGCAGCATGCCAAGTGCTTAAAAGCTGCACCAGGGAGCTCGCAGTGGCTTCTGCCAGTCTAACAGATCTGCCATGTTTATGGCTGACTTGTACTAACTGCTCATTTTAATGCCGAATCCTGGCAGAACATTGACACAGTGTGAAACCTTCATCCGGTAAACAAGACAAGCTTCAAATTGGTGACATCGATGACAGTGAAAACTGTTTAAATGAATCTTGCCTCCAGCCTTCCAGAGGTATTATGTTTTTTGAGCGCTGCTCCTTCTCCAGATTGGCTGTTAAACAATTTACAGCTTTATCCAGTCTCTGCCTTTAGCGCGATGCAGGTGCAAAATTCAGGCTTCTTTAGTGGATCGGAGGCCAAGAAAAAAACCCCACCACTTCCCACCCTCTCAAAAGAAAAAAAAATAAATCCTGAGATCTCACCGAAACCTTTTAAAGTGACTTCAGACGTGAGAAAAAGGAGTTTCCTTTGAAAATAAATCTCCCCTCTTGAAAGAGTACACTCGTAGTGAAACTGCCTGGCATCTCTCGGAAGTTCGTAAGGGTTTGTGACAGATCCAAAATTGGCTTTTTAAAAAAAAATCTCGATTTTTTTTTTTTTTTTTATTGTGCCTTCTCTCTGCGCAGAAGGAGGATGCTCTGCTCAGCAACCCCCCAGCCGCCGCCGCAGAGCGCCGGGGCTGCAGTGGCGTGGAAAGCTGCCAGCGCCGGGTGCCGCTGCAGCAACGCGCTTTGTCTCGTTGGCACAAAAAATGTTTCGAAAACTTACCTTTAGTAGGCTTAGATTTATTAATTTATTTTTTTTTTCCCTTTTCCACCTGGGGAAGAGATTCCCGGGGAATATCCTCTTGCAGTCAGCTGGGGGATTTTGGCTATTGCTCTGTAAGTGAAAAGGAGCAAACCGATATTTAAATGTGGAGGAATAAAAATATCCAGGCTGGAAAAAATATATTCCCAGCACTATAAATGCATGTAGCTGAAAATATTTTTTTCTTATTATTTTTTAATCCAGTTTTAATTTGAGAGGGAAACAGTTTTGTGTGTGTGTGTGGTTGTTTTTTTTTCCTGCTTTGCCAAAATGACTTTTCAGTTTTAAAAAGCTATTCACATTATCTCTCTCTCTCTCTCT
>WEIS01064742.1:0-19112 GCA_013389965.1 Todus mexicanus
CACAGTCCTAGGCAGCAACACTTCCCGGAGCAAGTGCCCAGAAGAAACAAATATCAGTTGGAACTAGATGATCTTTAAGTTCCCTTCCAACTCAAGCCACCCTACCCCACCTGAGAGGACAGAGATACTGCCCTTACTTTCCAATAAAACCACTCAGCTTCAGGGTTTCGGTCTGAGGAGTGGCTGAAAGATCCACTTTTTAAAGGTAAAACCGGTGTAGCATGGTCCCAGCAAAAGGAATTCCAGGAGAGCTATGAAGATGGTGCTTCTAGACCCTGAATATTAAGAACAACAGGACAAAATTACAGGATGATGCAAAATCAGTGAACCTTTTCCAAAGTCCTGGTCTCAATTACGTGCACGGAACAAAAGTGAAATAGCTTTGCTGCCCTTACCCCCTATTCCACTTGACTGGTGTCTCATGGAAGTCAAAAACCGGACGTGATTATTATACTATTTTTCCAACCAAAACCCCTATTTGATAATAGCCACTTATTTTCAAACACGCGCTTCCCACATCACCGCTGCAAAGTGCTAATTCAGGACAAAGAAGCATTAGCCTACGTCACGTCACGTCTCTAATATGCATTATTTAACGTTAATATGATGAATAGTTAATCACAGGCAAATCAAGCCTAGTTAAACTCAGTTTAGCAGGAGAAAGCCGCCGGCCAGGCGTCACAATTTCCCCATGCAGAAGAACGACACGTAAAGGCTGCTGAACTTGTCCGATACTCATCCCGTCTGCACTTTAGCGAGCGATAAAAACCCACAAGATCTTGTTCGTACATCTCACAACGAGGCAAGATTAACGTGCAAACACCCGTTCAACAGACACAGCAACGCGGACAAAGGACAAGTAAATTCTTAACACTAAGCACCCAAATTCATACGGCCTCGCCCTGCACAAACAGCAGCACCTACCCCAGAATCTGCAGGTAGACCTTCGTAGTAGTCCTAGATAAGTCCTTTCTTCCAACAAAAATCAGTATTGATTTGAATGGCAAATGGGAGGAAGGTGTTTAACTTGCATTAGGCACGTGAAGAAAAAAATACTACATAAAAAAACCCCACCAACCCTACGACTTTTCTTACTCACAACCTAACACGAAGCTGAAAAGAGATTTTCGAAAATTCCTTTTGCTATCGCTATCTATGCAAAGCTTTTTTTTTCTAGAAGCTTTTCATCACGTTCTTTTTTCACTCCTGGCATTTCTTCGGAAGCTGTTCGAACCGCCAGCCACAGAGTCGCAGCAGCAAGGAGCCGGTGTCACAGTGAGAAAAAACAAAAAATTAAAATCAAAATAAATCAGATCTTCGGAAGGAAAAAGATCCCACCAAACGCAAGAAAAAGCCCCCAAAACTTGCGATTAGTAGGAAATTAATATATCCTCAAGGCAAAACTGCCCTTTTCAGTTGCAAATGAAAACTACCGAGCTGGTAATTTCTACACACAGCCCCTGCCGCGAAATTTCTGCTGCCAGCTGTTACTATTCCAGGAGCCGTGCCGCAAATGTGGAAGATGCCAGAGGTCTCCCATCTGTACCCTACGTTTCCAGCTTTCCCGATAGCGGAAGAAAAAAAAAAAGAGGAAAGGAGGAAGAAAAAGAAATAATGAATCCCGGAAAGTCGGTGATGCGGAATGAGCTCAAAGACAACTCCTGCTACTGGCTGAGAGAAATCCCTGCCCACCTCGCTCGGCCGCCTGGCAGCCCGCGGCTGTTCAGCTCCCAGCTGAAGGGTTGGCTCCAAGGCAGAAGCTGTTTAAGCGGAGAGCAAGCTCCTGCGGCAGCCGGCTGAACCTCACACACGAGCCGCGTCCTCTCGGGCGTGATGGCAAGGTCAGAAATAACGCTGTCGGAACACACACAGCGAGACAGAGCTGCGGGCCAGCACGTCGCTGCACATCCACCTCGCTGCTGCCGCTGCTGCTCCTCCTTGCGGGGATGGTTGTGAAGATTATCAGACCAGAAGCTGGTTTCTCACTACGGCTTGAGGATCTATCTCAGTTATGAGGAAAGACTGAAAGCTTCCTCACGGTTTCTTGATCGAAGTACACGGGAGTGACCCGATGCTAAACTGATTTTTTAAGCATTTTAAAAACTCACCGTAAGGGTGAGATCAGTATTTTCACCATATTAATTATTGTCATGGAATCACAGACTGGTTTGGGTTGGAGGGACCTTGCAAGGTCATCGAGTTCAACCCTTCCTGCAAGGAGCAGGGCCATCTGCAACTAGAGCAGGTTGCTCAGAGCCCCCAACAACCTCCCCTGCAATGGGGACAGGGATGGGGCAGCCACCACCTCTCGGGGCAACCTGGGCCAGGCTCTCCCCACCCTCAGCACCAACAAGTTCTCCCTTCTCTCCACTCTCCATCTCCCTCTTTCATTCTGAAAGTTGAAAATCTGCACCTTTGTGACACGGCGATGGGAGAATTTTTCACGAGGCTAGAAATACTAAACTCGCTGGTAAGCTGATACAGCTTCTTTAGCTTAATAAAAACACTACACTTGGATTTTATACAGTTTACAGCAAAGCACAAACTGGGAATTTCTTCCAATTAAAAGACAAAGATCTTACCATATTCCCACGAACCCTCGCAACCGCTCCCGCAAGGAATTCATTTTCACAAGCGTGAAAGAGAGAGGTTTTGAAACTTAGTCGAAGTTCAACAGACCAGAGTTTATTTCCAAATCGCACAAACAAAAATCAAAGGCACAAAACACAAAAGCTTTTCAGAGCAGCTTGTCACACCGAGGTCATCCTATTGAATCCAGAATAGTATCCAAAGGTGGCACTACACAAGCGACGGTGGGTTTAAATGTTGGGGTAAGTATAAAAAAAAATATAAATAAGTGGAGAATCTACTTGCCAGTAAATTAATCAGTAGTTACAAATGTGCTGTAAAGGGAAATCCATAAATGGCACTGATTTGCTTCAAGCACTTTTCATACTCGTTATTCAGTTTCACCGATTCCTGCACAGCGCGCTTTAGGTCTTCTACCTCTTCAAAAAAACCCTAGAAAAACCCAAAAAATAACCACCTTGACATTCCTCTCAAAGACATTCTCAAGACGAGCTGGTCAACGTTTCAGTCGCCCCCAAGCTCAGAGGCGCTTGCTGTATTTTTACTAATATACGGTTGAGTTACGCGAGCACAGCTACGGCGAGAGAGAGGAATCAACTGCAACTTGGCGTAATAATTTAAAACCTTGCCCTGAAGCAGAATTCAAGTGATGTTAGAGCCTGAAATACAGGGTAGTAATAGGAAAGATTAATTAAGAGAGGGGAAAAAAAACCTGCTGATTTACCAGAAAGCTATAAAACGACAGCCCAAAATGACACGGGAATAATGTCAAGCTCATCTGTGCAAAAATACATCAGCCAGTAGCAGGTAATAAACCATTAACTGTGAACATCTGAAAGCTGCAAGATTATAAAAAAAGGACAAGAAGTGAGGAGAAAGCTGAGGAAACTAAGGAGGAGGATGTTAGCATCTGAAGAAGACAACAGTAAAGAGTTTAAGATGGAAAAATGGAACCTGTAGTGAGACCCAGAGAGATAAAAGGTATTTTTAGACCTTAACTGCTTTGTAAATCGGTAGCATCTGTTTAGAAATTTAAGTGCAACTGTATTTTGCTAATTAATGTCCTATTTCAGAGTAGGATCTGTTGCTTAGGACTGCACTATGTTAAAAAATCCTGTTTCAGAATAGGATCCGTTACTTACGACTATACTACATTAAAAAGCTCGATTTTTGTCTTCAAAGGGGTGAAGTTTTACGATGCGTTAAACTTGACGGCGCCTAAAATGAGTAACGCGGGTACAACTGGCTCAGATAAAAGCAATTTACAACACGGGAGAGCAGGAAAAAGAGCAATACGTAAGGCTGCGTGGAACGCAGAGACACAATCCAACAAGAAAGCCATAAACCCCAAGCGCTGTTGATCTTACTTAAGGCCAGCCTACGTGGTTTCACTTTCTCAGATCGACCCTTTCGTAATTCCGCTATCCCAGAACGCGTAACTTAGCGAGCAGTTCTAGCTACGCCTAATTCAACCAGGAGACAAATTCAGCTTTATAGGAATAAACTTCGTTTATTAAAAACATCGATGGCCCACGGCGTAAATGGAACTCCGCTTTGTTCAGCTCCAGTCTCTTGAGCAATTCTGATCCTTTGTAATTGAAGTCAGAAGCTGTTGTTGGGAAATACAAGGATGGCAAGCGGAGCGTGATCACCCCAGGCTTCATTTCACCAGCCTCGGAAAGCCCTCGCTACCCGAGTAACGCTGCATCTACTTCCATCCAGCTATAGCTGGCATATTCTCCTGCCTGTTCTGACTTGTTCTCCTGAATGATCAGCTACAAACACCTTAAATAACACACAGTGACTCAAAACTACCTAGAAAAGGGTCACCGATAAAAAGCCGTAACCTCAAATCTACGTATTTCTCTTCTGAAAGATGAAACCTGCAGCCACGGGTTGTCCCTAACTCCCAAACGCAGGGATCTGGAACTCAGCCTGGCTCAATGTTTTGCAAGTTGCACATCTCAGGAACTATCACCGTGTTTCCCAGGTACCCCCACAGCAAAAACTAACCTATTACTGAGCTGGTGAGAAAAAGACTGCAAGATAAGAAAACGGATCATAAAAAAATATTTCATTTTAGAAAATCCAACACACGACTTGAAGAATAAACCACAAAAAAAACCAATTCAAAGGAGTTTGTTGCTGAGAATAAAATCTTAGGTCAGTACCTTCGACTGAGTCCTCTCTGGGTAGGTAAAACCTCTTCGTCTTCTCATAGAACTTCAAGAATTACCAAATTTTCACACTCTCGCTTTCTACACTTATCAATCTATCACTGAAACTAAAATTGCATTATTCCTCTTCCTCAGCCAAGCAGTCCTGGGGGACACTGATGTTTCAAGGCCTCATTCATTCCCATTTCTTTCTCAGAATGCTATAAATTGCTTTGTTATATATATTTAATTTTTTTTGCTTGATTACACCACAGGTTCAGCCTAAAACTGAGTTTTGGTTCAGGCAGAAAACTTAAAAAGCTGTTGAAAAATCATCTACTTTTAAACTTGTCCTAAAATAAATTACCTTGTCTAATCCGGCTAATTCATTTTTTAGTGCCCTCCTTTCTGCAGACAACTTTTCATTTTCTTTCTTCAGCTTTTTAATCTTCTTCAACAATAGCTCTATATTCAAATAAAAAAAAATATATGTATATATAGGCTTCAACCATTACAGTCACCCTCCTCCTCACATGAATCATATTCCAGTTAAGAGAGCTGCCTACATTTGGGGATATTTAGCAAATTACGGTTCAGCTTCTCAAAGTATTCTTTTCATTAAGGGGTTTATTCTTAAGAATCAGCCCAGTACAATCCCAGGTACCATGAAATAGAACAGGACGTGTCGACTGGGTCATGTGAACCCGTCAGATTCTTAGGAGGTGGGATTGTTTCACTTTAAAAGCCACAAACGTTCATCAGAGGCCTCGATCGCCTTTTTCTGACTGACAAAACGGCCGCGCTAGCCCTTGCCGACGGCACATTTCCTGAAAGCGAAGCCCACGTTAGATCATCTCTTCCATCTCTTTTTTTATGCTTTGGGGGTCGCACCTTAACTCGTGGATTTATTTGTGTGAGGAGGAACACGATCAAACCAGCGCTGTCTGTGCTTGTCCCACATTTTAAGGTTAAAACCAAGACCTTTTGTGTATCGGTGTCGGCAAACCAAAGAATGGAGCAGCAAACGTTAGTACTAAGAGATCTGCAGGGCTAAAGCTTACAGGAATAAATGATAAATGGGACTAAATGCATTCCCACCAGTGACTACGGCAACACACCAGCTTCAGAAAAAGGCAGCAAACGCTTCTTTTTGCCATGAACAAACGCAGGACTGGCTCGATTACAAGATGCCACTTTTACATAACAGATATTCAAAAATGGAAAACGTTTTGGAGACTTCTGCTTGAACTAGAAGGAGCAACCCGGAGTGTGCCTCCGGATCAGAAACGAAACGCATCCTATCTCTGATGGGAAGGAACATTGCCGGGATTAACCGTATCATTACCTAAATATTCACTGCAACAGGATTCCTGCTGTTTAGAAATGTCCCTGCGAGATGGTAATTCTCCCTCTGAGGCTCGACTTCTTTTTCCAGGACTGGTTTTCCAAGAAGCCTTTTTACGTTCCAGTTGCTCAATTCGTTGCCTCTGCTCTCGGAGGTTACGCTCTAGCTCGTGAATTTTAATCTGCCGAGAAACTGAAGATTTTTTACAACGCGTAGAGCAAGCACGGTTCAACTGGATACAGCTGGAAACGCATCCTGAACGCAAACCTAGAGCTTTCCGTTGCTGACTGAAAACTATACTCACGCAAAGGGTCTGAAAGGAGAAGAAAACACAGCAAGCGAAGTTCTGCACACATCAAAGGTGCGCTAAAAAAAACCCCTGTTACCAAGCACATGCTCACAAGACGCTATAAATGTTCGTGCCTAAAGATACTAAACCTTTCTGCACCATAAACGGTGCTTTTATGGCAGCGTCTAAGAAAAAGCAGATATAATCCAAATCCTAATGAATAGTAATTGACAAACAAATAAAGCACGTTACAGACTCCAGGCTGGATGGGGCTCTGAGCAACCTGGTTTAGTGGGAGGTGTCCCTGCCCATGGCAGGGGGGTTGGAACGGGATGAGCTTTAAGGTTCCTTCCAACCCAAACCACTCTGTGATTCTCCTAGGAGGAAATTAATTAGACTGGTCAGCTGTGATGCTTGATCAATACCCATAAAAATATCCACTTGAAGGTTCCTGAACCACTCCTGGCCACGCAACGCTACCTTTGCTCCTGCTACAACGCCAGCCTCAGATCTTGCTACCTGAGAGAAGACCGTTTGCCTTTGTCTGGTTAGACTGTGGCTGGATTTTGGAAATCCATCGGCTCCTGGCACATACAGGAAAACATCAGGGCTGGTGCAAGAGAGGACGGAAGGTGGACTAGGTGGCGAGTAAAGAAAACAGGAAGGAAATGGGAGGCAGCTTTCAGTGACAAAGTTCACTACAAAGTGACTACTTGCCATTATCTCATCAGCACGGGAAACAAAAACGAGTAGAAGAAGAAAAACGGCGTCTCCTTTTTTGTGTATAGGCGTAAGAATGACTTCCCAGTCTCCCTCAAAGCTCGTGTTCGGCTACCTGATGCCATCTCCTACAAACTCTACTTACAGTGAGATTTTTAATTGCTTCCGTTTGCTCCTGGCTCGTTTTGATCTCTTTAACATAACGTTTCCGCAGCTCGTTATACATCTGGAGTAGCCTGAAACAGAAGACAGGCAGAAATCGCAATAAAACGTGAAAAGCCGCCCGAACGCGCGTCCTTTACGATGGAAGCATCGCGGACGCCCCGCCGAGATCGCCTGGGCTCGGGCTGGGGCTCTGCAGAGCCTTGCAACGTAAAGATTGAAGGTGGGTGTGAATGAGGTGTGACAGAAACGGAAAGCACCGGGAAAAAATCAGCAAAAAGAGCGCTCCGTAAAAATCCCCTTCACTCAGCCCCTGTTGGTGCTGGTCACGCTCTAAGCTCAGTACAAAGAACTAATTAATGGAAGAACTATAGACTAGACACAGGAGGGTGGCAGCAACTTTGCAGCGTGTCACACAAATCGTTTCTCTCCCCATCAGCACAATGGGAATAGCAAAAGACCACTCCTAAAGGAGATTTAAAAGTTTGTCCAGAATCCAGTCTCTTGCCACCGATCAACAACCCACGACGAGGACTCACGAGGCAGAGTCCCCAAAACACCTCATCGCTTCTCAGTGTGTGGGGTGAGGATAAGAGTGAATGAAATCTATGAGACAGTGAGCGCGAGGGGCTAAAATCAATGTAAACCAAACACATTTGGGGTATTATCCTTCCCTTTGATGTTATCCTGCATCAGGTTCCGCTACCCTAATTCCCTACCCTATTTGACAGCGTTCTCTCTGCAGGTATCAAGCCCATAACGTAACTGCTGAACACGAACGGAGAGTTTTCCTCTTTTATTAGGAATTCACGTAAGAGCTGGCATCCAGCTACGGGATGAGCAACCCTACAGAGCAGAAGAGCTCGGTAAAATAACACACAAAGAGACGCCAGGAACAAAGCTACGTCGGGTTATCCACGTGCAACCTCGTACAGAGCAGCTCCGGCACTGGATTCAAAGAGTAACTCACACTTCTTCCACTTCAACATCTAATTTAGCTGAGTGGTGGTGGTAGGTCATAGGCCGGACTCGATGATCTAAGAGGTCTTTTCCAGCCTTAATTATTCTATCATTCTATTCTATGATTCTAATTCAGAACGAGATTCAAGCCCGGAGCTGGACACTCGGCTTTCCTACATGGTTTACAAAGAGAGTTGTGGGGCACTGTAGAGGTATTTTAAAGCAAAAAGGAAGAAAAGGACAAAAGGGGCCTGCTACAGCCACCGAAAGGAAATGCTAAAACCAAGGTGCTTGAATCAAAAGGAGTAAGAACTGCCTCTGTTGTCGTAAGATCTACTGTCTGCTTCTGTAAGCGCACCAGAAGTTGCCTTTGAAAGAACAGAGCGGCTTATTTATTTTAAAACCAAGTCTGAGAGGGATGGATCAACATTTTACGTAGCGTGCCGAGTCGTTAACGTGTTTCTGGAGGTATTTCTTCAAGCACAACTGCGCGTTTTGCGGCAAAAAAAGCAGCCAGAAGAGTTCATTTCTAGCATCGATGGGCGAAAATCAACGAGACCAAAAAGCAGAATCACTCATCTGGCTGATTTTTGACAACAATGCCAGCCTGTAAAGCTTATATACACAGAAAACTGAGCCGTAAAAAACGACCCGAGAAAGCTCCCACGAAATAGGAAGTGAAATTACATCATTCTGGGTTTAAAATGTACAGAGAAGATCACACGTGTGTGCACAGACACACGACGGAGCTCCCTTGGCTCTCTCAAGGAGCTGAGGACAAAACCCATCTTGTCCTTTATCCGGCGCCATTCTCAAGTTTAATTTAAGATCTGGCATCTCCTTGTAAACAAAACACTTCTCGTTGGTTTCCAGGCCAAAACCACCTTCCGTAAGTTAACAGAAGCTCAGCTGACCACACCACGAGCATGTTCTACCCTCCAGAGAGGGACATTTAATTCCGTGAGGAAGCAGCCTCCAAGAACTCACCTGACACTGTCACCCTCTAGAGCAAGATCCTTGCCGCGTCCACCCTTCTGCCACAAGTGGGTTTCTGTCTGAACTTGAACGCTTCACGGAAACAAACACAGTGAAGTTACGTCCCGCAATTTTAACCGCATCAAACAGAGCAACCGAACGAGGCGAAGCCGCTTTTCCAGTCTGATTTGACAGCGGAGGTTTCTCCGCAGGGCCGTAAACGCGCCCAAATTGTCGCAAAGAAGGGTTTAAATCCCGTCGGGATGCCCTCCAAAGCACCAGCACTGGAGTTTTTCAGCTCCTACGGCCCCAGCTGACAAATCTTTTTTAAGCAGCATCGATAAAATTTAACTCTCTTCCTGCTGTTTGATGGGAAAAGCCTCTGAAGCTCCTCGCCATCAGGCAGAGACGGTTCGCTGGCTAAGCGGGGGCGGCACTTTGTGATCCTAACCCTGCTTTTGTTTCACCACAGCCAATTTGTACGAGTCGCCCCAGCCCCGCTTTGCTCCTTTACACGCCTCCAGCGCATCCCCCACCCCCAGCGTTCCCCAAAACACACAGGCCAGAGGAGGCTTAGACCACCTGAACAATAGCAAGGTGGAAGTCCTGAAATACCGCGCCCCTTTCGGGGAGGAAATAAACGTCTGGCGGTTCTTACTCTCTGCTCGTGACGTAGTCGCGCATTAACTGCTGCAGGCGCGCCTTCTCCTGGATCTGACCCAGATGCTTTTCCAGCTCCTTATTTTTCACGTGCAGCTTCTTCAGCTTCTTGACCAACTGCTCATTCTCATCGCTGAGCTGAAGAGAATTAAAGAGGGGGGGAAAAATCAAGCGACGCTTTCAGACCGAGTACCGGGTTAAGCCGGTAATGTCACAGGCTAAAATTCTCTCCCCGAAGTTTCGCTGCGTTTACCTTGAACTATTTAAAGAGAAATGGCAGGAGAAACCAACTGAAACTTTACGGAGTGACTAAAACACAGCTGCCTTCATATAATATATTCCCTTAATATATAAAGGCCTCTAGCAGAGCTTCATAATTCATGAGTGAACGGTGAGGGGAATTTGTTTCATATTTAAAATAAATCAATCAACCACTGGGGGATTGTCTTAGGGGTGATAAAGATGAGAGTTAAAGGTTCGACTGGATGATCTCGTAGGTCTTCTCCAACCTGAGTGATACTGTGTGATGCTGTGACTGAAGCGAGGTTGCCAGTTACACCACTAACCTCTAATCATCATCTCTGCAACTAAGCTCACGTTTCTTTTTGGTTTAGTAAAACCGGAGCTTAAAGTCAAAGGTGGACCCGCGGAATTCCTCGCACGCCCGTTTGCCGAAGCTCGCCTGGCCACACAAAACGGCGCCGATCCCCTGGAGCGCACCAAGCGGCCTAAGCTACAGGCATGAAGCACAAGCGATGCTACGGAGCGACATTCAGCCAAGAGAAGGAGGAGCAGCAGCTCGGCCGGGCCGCAGCCGCCGTACCCGAGCGCTCCCCGCCGCTCTCTCCAGGCCAGCCCGGGGCCGAGGGGCCCTCCCCATGCCCTGAGGGCCGCACTCACTTGGAAGCACCTGTGCACGGCGGGCAGGGGCAGGGCCTGGGGCAGGGCCATGGCACCGGGAGCGCCGGGGCCCGGTCACCGCCCCTGCCAAGGCCCCCGGCGCGACCGCGCTGTGGAAGGCCCCGCCCCTAGAGCTGCCCGAGGCGCTGCCTGTGGCCTCGCGGCTCTCGAGCAGGCGCCGCGGCAGCCACAGCCCATCCGGATTGGCTAGCAACTGCTTGCGTCATCAGCCAGCGACAGAGAGCGGCGAGGGCCCCGTTACGCGCCTTCGGTTGCCAGGGAAACGGGAGCCTGGAGCCCCCCCTGCAGGGCTGGNTACCAGTCTGTGATAAATTGTCTTGGGTTTTATTCACC
The DNA here is from genome assembly GCA_013389965.1 of Todus mexicanus. Lineage (NCBI taxonomy): Eukaryota > Metazoa > Chordata > Aves > Coraciiformes > Todidae > Todus > Todus mexicanus. The sequence continues at coordinate 11,111 of WEIS01064742.1, forward strand.
ATTTTCTTCTCTGAGACACGCAGACACCGAGTGTGTGCGAGTGCAAACGCTGCCAGCTACAGCTTGGCACAGACACATCAACACACACCAAGTCCCTCCTCTCTCCAACAGCCCGTTCCACATCTCCCCCTCCCACCACAACAGCAGCCCCAGTACGGGCTGTTCGAGAACTCTTTCCCCAGCCAGGAGATAACACCAGTGCCTCCCGCTGCTGCTGCCTTTCCTGCTCCTCTCTTTCTCCACGTCTCAAATCTAAGCCTTTCCTTGCTCTCCGCACCTCCTGCCTTTGCATAAAACATCGCCTCTCGTGTTCCTCACGGCCCATCTCACATCTCCATCTCTTTCCTTCAGTGTAAAACGCTGCCAGGTGCCACCAGCTCCCGCACCTCGAGCCATTTAGGTGAGGAACCGCTCCTGCCCGCCAAGAGGCGGGAGGTGACCGCAGCTCCCCGCTGCTGAAACCCTACAACTGACCAGAGACTCAGGCCACATTAGGCTGCCAGTGGGGACTTGACGGGGTAATCAGATTAAGGGGAGCTGCGCTTCAAGCTCCAGGGCACAACCCCAGCATCTTCTCCTGCTGCTCCTCAACCCGGATCAGCCCATCACCCATCTGGCCGACTCCCTGCACTTCACACGGGGGGTCACAGTGTGAGGTAAAAGCGGCTGTGCTGAGCTGAAACGGACACGGGATCCAAGCCGTGGGGCTGTCGACAACCCGAGAGCGCGTGGGAGGGAGCAACGGGCTCCTGCTGGCAGCTGCTGCCAGAAATCTGCCCTGGCTGTGTGAAGATTCCTGCGTTGGTTCCACAATTGCAGAAGCAGCCGCGCAAAGCGGCTAATTCTTGAGGGCCGGGAGGAGTCGCCTCGTCCCTAAATAGCCTGGCAACAAAATTGCTGCTTTAATCAGCGACTAACGGTGAATAAATCAGCAACCAGCCGTTCATGGAGTGAGAACCAGGGAGTCACTGCTTGAGAAAAAACACAGCTGGGTGAAACTGGCTGCAGGAACCGTAAAAAGAATTAAAATAAAATGGAATCGGGAGGTGTGACACCAGGAATGGTGCTGCCGAAAAGGGAAATGCCATTTTCAGGTGGAGGAAAAATATCCCGAGTGGGTAACTGCACAGGTCTGTTGTATCTGGCACAAACAAGATTTGGAGCGAGGCCCTGAGCAGTCTACGAAACAGGAATGAGAATCGCGTGAGGATGAAAAATACGGCGTATCAGGAAGGGTTGATACAACTGTGTGTGTCCAGGCCAGAAAACATAAACTGCCAGGAACAATTTTCACCAACTTTATCTTCGGTTATTGTAAAGGCCGGTAATAATTGTTCCACATGTCCTCCAGAGGAGGACGAGCAGAAATAAAGTTACTTTCCACCAAGACAAGGCCACCTGGAATATCAGGGGAGAGCATTTTACGAATAATGGGCAAGGCCTTACATTCCTGTGGTAGCCAGGTGTTCGGGTTTGGCTCGGTTTTTGAAAACGCTATGGGTGGAGAACGAAAACAAAGCGAGGAGGAAGCACAGATGGACTAATTCAGGGCTTCCGCAGAAACCTGAGTGAGCACGGGAAGGGCAGTGCTCAGAGGACAACCTGGAGAGGACCGAAGTAGCAGAGAGAACAAGCCCATGGCGTGCCTTTAGTCATCCTCAGCTGTGAAATCGGCAGGCCCCGTTTCCTTAGCTCCTAATTCTGGGCACGCTGCCGCTGTCCTTGCTTACCCAGGAGTTGACAACGACGCACGGTTTTATTTAAGGCTCAAATATTTTCAGAGCTCAAAAGCTGTTAGCGGTAGAGTATCTCCTCTGGAAAACAGTACAGGGAAATGAGCCAAGAGAGCTACAAGGGCAACAAGAATTCCCGATTTCTGACCTAGAAACTGAGCCACGCGGCCTCCCTCTGTCCTGCTTCTCCCAGGCTGGCACAGGGACTGAAGATAGACGGAGGAAGCAGCCAGCAGCCAAGTTTCTCAACTACGCAGCTAGGCCTGCAAGAGGTTTGTGCACCATTCAAATTTCCTCAAACAAGCGCTGACTTAAATGACAGGGGAAAAAAAAACCCTTGCTTGTATGTTCGAACTCCTGGAAAAAGCTGAAGCTCGCGTAGGTTTTATCCTGCACGTTATGATCAAATGTTTTCAGAAAGCGGTCATTGATTTGGAGAGGCTCCCCTTCCAAACGAGCGTCCCTTCTTTCAAATTAAAGGTACTCGGTGGATCTGGGCAGCGCTGGATGTCAGCTTTTGAAGCACCCAGAAATCCAAAGATCATCTCAGCCTGCATTATGTAAATGATAGAAAAATTTTGTGTGCTCGATTAGGAAACACGCTCCTTTTCCAGAGATTCCAACAACATCTCAAAGACTTCTCAGCTACAGTAACTGGTATGAAGCGCCACTAAGATATTTCCTTTCCACGGGAAACAATTTAACAGCAGAAACATTTCCCCACGCTATTATTCAGCTGGTAAGTTGAACACGTTCTTTGTTCCTTGCATTTTTGTTTCTAACTCAGCTTGGTACGAACAGAGACGCGTTTCACGCTGGCACACACAGCTGGGAACGCCGTCGAGTCCAGCGGTGCTAAGCCCCACTTCTTGCTGCCTGACAGCAGGAACGTGACCCACAGCTCTGTTTTTTCAGCATGTGCACCAAAACCATTGATTTAATTTGTCAGAAAACACACAAGAATGGGAATTACTCGATGCAGCTCTACAGTAACTCCAAGCGTGGCCTTTTTTCCACACAGATTAAAGGGTGGCGTGTGTTCTTTCAACCCTTCGAGAGACCTACCATCCTCGTGAGGTTTTCCAGGAATTAAAACTCCCCTCTGAGAACCTGCAAGCCTTTGTTAAAACATGTAAACATTTCACCCACCCCAAACAAATCTTTTTCATTCCATCCACCAGCTGTGGCAGCAACAACTCCCGAGTCCCTCTCAAGGAGGAAGATGACGAGGCTCGTCTGGTCTTTCTGCCCGTTATGTTCTCTGGCACAATCAGTGCTGCCAATCCCCCAGAGAAACGCCAGCTGAAAAATCACGAAACAATCTGAAAGAAATGCAGAGAGCGTCCAGTCTGCCACCCACGGGGCCTTCTGGATGTAGAAAAGAAAGGCGGTCAGAATAGGACTCTGCGTGACAGACAGGGAACACGAGAAACATCTAACAGACCACGGAGAGCGGTGCATGGATGGAGCGTTATGTCATTAATGAGTCATTAGGGAGCACGGTGCCAAACGGTGCCAGTGTTAGGAACTGCTGTTTGGCTTTGATGAAGCAGAACTGTGATCAGCACAGCTCTTCCAAGCAGTCCAGCAGGAAGAGAAAGCATCTCCTTACAATTTACCTTCCCTTCTTGTACACCCAAAAGGCAAAACAAAAATCTGAGCCGCACATCTTCTTTTATCAGCACTTAAATCTCTCACTACAATTGCACTCAATTATACCAATATTGTGGCAGCTCGCACAGTCGAGAAGCTCCTCATCTGGGTTACCTCCTAAAGGCAGACTCCAACTCCGGTCTTCACGAGGGAGGGATAAAAACCCCGGGGAAAAGGGCTAGGGGCAACAAACAACAATTTCATGAGTAACCCAACATCATCCTATGCTGGGTGAAAAGCCCATCTGCGTGGATTCCCACTGAAATGCTTTAACGACAGCGCAGCCTCGGGCTGTGATGCCGAGGAAATGCTCTTTCTCGCTCAAGCTAATAATTCCGAAAGATTACTTCCCTTTTCTCCCCCCTCCTCCCCCCCCCCCCCTCTGTTTTTATTAAAGCCGTTAGCCGCTCGCTCTCCCATCTAATTCCCTATTAAGAGATCATCCATCGGACCCGTGAAGCGACAAGGATCCGCACTGGGAGACATCTGCGGATTCCACGTCAGCGGCCAGCCAGCTACGGAGAGGTCACCCTCCCTCAGCAAAAAAACCACGACCGGTTTTATTGCGCCGCCGCGATCGCTGCCGAAAAGCACAACGGCAAACTGGCGTCTGAGGGGTGATTAAACCCATCTCGGCGGCAGCAGCTTCGCCTCCGACTGACCCCGAGTTCTGCACCGCGGATCGAGCAGACAGCAGCGGGGATCTCCGGGCGGCAGGCAGAGCAGCCGCGCCGATGAGCGCTGCGGGTTCGGACAGCAAGGGAAGGGAAGGAGCCCACCACCTCCAGCTGAGCCACACCTAAGTGACTAAGGGCTTCACGCCCTGCGAGAGAAGGAAACCCACAACTACAATCCGTTTTCTGCTCTGAGGTCAGAGGGAGCAGGTTTTCCCCTCTGCCGAGCAGTGGCTGTTTCAGGGAAAGAAGTCTGACCTCTGCGTGAATCTGGCCGGGGCTCGGGAGGACTCAGACAGCTGAAGCACTCCAGAAACTCCCGTATTTCAGGCTCATCCAGGGCGAGCCTACTCCACACGGATGAGATTAAACACGTGGCGCGTGTGTAGGTTACGAAAGGCACACGAGAGGAACTGGCGGGGTTATGAAAGATGAGAGGTTACGAAAGACCTTGGCAGTTACGAAAGACGAGCCGAGAGCCCGATCCAGCGAGGCCAAGAGCAGCCTCGACCTGCGAGGAGGTGAACGGGCGTTCAGAGTCACCCAGCAGCTCACGGGAGGAAGCTGACGCTGCCTGGCAGGTCTAGGCTAAGGGAGGCTTGAAAAAACTTGCGTGAAAAGAAAACAGCCATCGCCAGACTAGAAGAAAAACCACCGTCTGCTTACAGGCCTTACAGGCAGGTGTATTTTTCTTCTGCAAAGTATTTTGAGTGGTCTTAAAGCACTTTGCTGCAGCCACTGATTTTATAAGAAGGATTATTTCCTGGCTTTTTAGTTCTGTTCTAAACCTGCAACCTGCACGAGCCACATAGCTGAAACAGACCTGTAAACACCAAGGCTTTGTTCAGCTGATAATTTAAGCCTCTGGAGTTCAGCCTCGGGTGATTATTTTACTAATATCCTACCACCAGGACAAAGGGAAAGTTAGGGAAATTCTCCTGAGCCAGATGGAGTCACTTACTTTCCGAACGCCACTCAAACACCACCTAGAGAGAGGACTTACTCCTGCTCAGTAAAACACTGAGAGCACTTCCCCCCCTTCACAACAGCGTTTCTCTGCACCCGTGATTTTCTACCGTTACCTTCAGCGACAGTATTTCTGCATCCCACCTGCTCCACTATGGCTCACACCGCCCTGCTTTGATTTAAAACACGAGTTTCACAAACTTTACGATGCCCCTGTGGCAGCTGAATCACAGCAAACCTCCGGGCGCTGCAGCAGACCCGAGACACACGGGAGGGAACCATCTGCTCTGCATCAAAATCGTATCTTGGTGGTTTCAGCAAGGCATGGACTGTTTTACTGCTGGCCAAATCAGTAGCTAAAACTTCCTCTTTCGAGGGAAAACAAAACATGTTTATCGCATTCTGGGACGCTTCCTAGAATGCAAAGCCATAAGAGCTTCGTATTTACCAATGCTAAAAGCTGTTTTAATAACATCTCACCAGTAAATCTGTTTGCCAGTCTGCCCCAGCACAGAAACGCTCTAGGGAAGGTCCCGGGGCTGCCTCAAGCTACAATAAAAAGCACAAATTCTAAAACCTGGAGGAAACTGAGATTAAGGAAGAATCCAGAGCAATTCCATCCCATCCTATTCCACATTATATTACATGTTTGTAGGGTTATTGAGCTTAGTGAAACTCATCTTTCATCAGGACAGGGCAGATCTGCAGACAGAGGAAACAGAATCACCAGTCAGCAGTAGGATTGACAAACATTTGGTGAGGATTTCTTAAAACTAAATTTCCTAATTTCATACTTTAACCGTATTTTTAAACTTCTGGAATTAGTTAATTCACCACCTCAGGGTTTGCTACTGGGGTTTCTTTCTGATTCAAAATGGGGACTAGAAAATGTTTTGCTAAGTCTCCTGACAGCCTCGCCGCCTTGGTGGCATCCAAAGCCGCAGTGCAGCTTAGAAATTCGAAACACGATGTTGAATTCTCGCGCTAAAATCCACGAAGCTTCGTCACTTATTTTAGAGGGTGTCAGTGTTACGCAATTTTCTGAACACAAACACGGTCCCTACTAAAGCATCTCTATTCTAGCCCTGAAAGGTCCCTGCAGATGAAACCCTCGACCACAAAGCAGGTGCTGAAAGACAGTAACAAATTTCACACCCTCGACGCATTTAATGCCTTTCCCAAAAAGCTCCACACACAGACTCAGCCCCTGGACTCTCTTCTGTCCCATTCAGCATCAAGTGCACATGAGAAGGAGTCATTGGGATAAGCCTGGCTCTGGTGGATAAAGTGCACGATCCCAACACGAACTCAGGTGTTTTACGCCTTATGGACCGTCTGCTCCGTTGCCTAAGCGCGTACTCATCCCAGGCCGTCATTCTTCTGCAAGGTGGATCTAGAGCTGCTTAGCTGCCTGCCACCGGTCCCCTGCTCCGCTGGCTCAAATACGCAACAATTTGGCTTACGTGGTTTTCGGAACAGTACGTTCTTAATTCACAAAGTGACGCACAAAGACAAGTGAAAACTACAAAGGGCAACATGTCAGTTACCACACACTTTAATGTCCAAGCACTAACGAGCTGCTGAAGTTAAAGATCAGGACTACCGTCCACTCCCGGGGCCACTATTTCCCTTCATAGAACCATGGAAAGGTTTGGATTGGAAGGGACCTTTAAAGGTCATGTAGTTCCACCCTGCTGCCATGGCAAAGACGTCTGCAACTGGACCAGGTTGCTCAGAGCCCCCAACAACCTGACCTTGAACATTTGGAAAGAAGTCAAAGCTGCAAAGCTCCTACTTGCACTTCCCTCAGAAGAGCTTCATCTGAGGCTCGAAAGGCTGCAGGAGGACACCTGCTTGCTTCTCCCACCCAGTGTCCATCGGGTTTAAGCTCCCCTTCCCTAAGCCCTCACACAGTGCTTGGAAGTCAATAATGACAGGACAAGAGGGAATGGCCTGAAGCTCCACCAGGGGAGGTTTAGGCTGGACATTAGAAAGAATTTTTTCTCTGTCAGAGTTGTCCAGCCTTGGTACAGGCTGCCCACGGAGGAGGGTGAGTCGCCATCCCCTGGAGTGTTTAAAGGGCGTAGAGATGAGGTGCTTGGGGATATGTCTTAGGGGTGATAAAGATTTAGAGTTAAGGGTTGGACTGGATGATCTTATAGGTCTTTTCCAACCTGGGTGATTCTGTGATACTGTGATAAAGATTTAGAGTTAAGGGTTGGACTGGATGATCTTGTAGGTCTTTTCCAGCCTGGGTGATACCGTGTGATGCTTCCAGGGATGGAGCATCCACAGCTTCCCTGGGCAGCCTGTGCCAGTGTCTCATGACCTGCAGAGCGAAGAACTTCCTAATTTCTACTCTAAATCACCCCTGTTCCAGTTCGAAGCCGTTGCCCTCCATCCTATCACCACAAGCCCTTGTGAAGCCCCTCCCCAGCTTTCTCGTCGGGCCCCTTTTCGCTACTGAAAGCCCACCGTAAAGACCTCCGCGGAGGCTGGAACACCCCCCAGCTCCCCCAGCAGAGGGTTTTCCATCGCTGGGGCCTCCTCTGGCCCCTCTCCACCAGCTCCAGGACTCCCANGACCTGCAGAGCGAAGAACTTCCTAATTTCTACTCTAAATCACCCCTGTTCCAGTTCGAAGCCGTTGCCCTCCATCCTATCACCACAAGCCCTTGTGAAGCCCCTCCCCAGCTTTCTCGTCGGGCCCCTTTTCGCTACTGAAAGCCCACCGTAAAGACCTCCGCGGAGGCTGGAACACCCCCCAGCTCCCCCAGCAGAGGGTTTTCCATCGCTGGGGCCTCCTCTGGCCCCTCTCCACCAGCTCCAGGACTCCCAGAGCCGGACCCAGACCCTCCGGGGGGGTTCCCTGCCCGGCGCCATCTCAGGCGGGGCCGCGGCCACGGCGATGGCGGCGCGGGGCGGGCCGGGGCCTCGCCGACACATCCCTCCCTCCCTCCCTCCCTCCTTCCCTCCC
>WEIS01064742.1:21844-32798 GCA_013389965.1 Todus mexicanus
CCGGCGGGCAGGGCAGGTCAGAGCCGCTTCGGGGGTTCTTGGGGTTCGAGGGGACCCGTCCTACGGAGCTGGGCAGGAGGAGGAAGGCGGCAGGGATCGGTACCCGCTCCGCCGGGCCCTGGCGGGGGGGACTGCATCCCTCGGGGGGTCGCATCCCTCGGAGGGGCACATCCCTCAGGGCACCATATCCCTAGGAGGACCCCATCCCTCCGGGGGACACATCCCTCAGGGCACCATATCCCTAGGAGGACCCCATCCGTCCGGGGGACACATCCCTCAGGGGGTCGCATCTTTCAGGGGGTAGCATCCCTCGGGGGGAGCTACATCCCTCGGAGGACCCCATCCCTCAGGGGGCTGCTTCCTTCAGGGGACACATGCCTCGGGAAGCGGCAGGGGACACACGCTTCCCTCGGGGATTGCTTCCCTCAGGGGTTGCTTCCTTAGGGAGTCACCATCCCTCAGGGGTTGCTTCCCTCAGGGGTCTCGATCCCTCAGGGGTTGCTTCCTTAGGGGGTCTCCATCCCTCGAGGATTGCTTCCCTCGGGGATTGCTTCCCTCGGGGGTCTCCATCCCTCAGGGATTGCTTCCTTCAGGGAGCCCCAGCCCTCAGGAATTGCTTCCCTCAGGGGTCTCCATCCCTCAAGGATTTCTTCCCTCATAGGGTCTCCATCCCTCAAGGATTGCTTCCCTCAGGGAGCCCCATCCTTCAGGGGTCTCGATCCCTCAGGGATTTCTTCCCTCAGGGGTCTTGATCCCTCAGGGGTTGCTTCCTTAGGGGGTCTCCATCCCTCGAGGATTGCCTCCCTCGGGGGTCACCATCCCTCAGGGGGCTGCATCCCTCCAGGGACCGCTTCCCTCAGGAGTTGCATCCCCTCGGGGGTCACTGCTTTGGGGGTGGTGGGGGCTACATGCAGCATGGAGGAAGCACCTCAGGGTGGAAGCAGATTTATTTCATAAGCAGAAGTATTATTACTTAATTTATTTAAATAATTAAAAAAAAAGTAAGGCGGAAGGATTTTTCAGTGTGAAGGTGCTTCAGTAACTTTGTCAAATAAGCACCAAGCGTTTATTCTGCTGCCGCGGTGATTTGGAGCACGCTGTGATGCTGAGGTTGAATTTACGGACAGCAAAGGGTTTACGCCGTGGTGTGTGTGTCCAGAATATTGTGTGTTTACACATTATGGCACCAGCATTTGGTTTAGAGCAGCTTGTACGGAGAAAAATAATCATGCCAGGGAGGTTTTGTCTTGCTGTTAAATCCGTCAGTGTCTGCGGAGTGTACTGAAATTCACTTGCTGGAGATCAGTCAGCAGTGGCTCTGCAAAGATCTGCGGTAGCTTATTTAAGATCCTATATTTCGACACAGCATCAGGTTAGTCATCTCGGGAGACATTGTGGCCCCGCTGTCTGCAGCAGCAAAACTTCCACCGACTCTTAACAGAGCCGAGAAGTGGGATCAGGAGATTGTTCAGATGAGAAACTGGATAAAACAGAAACTGCAGCAACATGTATTTCGCTTCTGCTCCCATTCTGCTCTATTTTGAAACACACTTTGTACCCATATGCTATGATTTAAGGAGCCCCCTTTCCTATCTTGAATCCAGGACCTGTAACTTTTCCTTAATACGTGTAATTAAACGTATTTACTCCTTAGTAGGAGTCGCACACAGAGATGAACAGAATGCCAGAGGAGAGGAGACTTGGTTTAGTAATGCAGGGAGTAAATGGATAATCCAAATCGGGATGACAGGTCATGCTCTCCCAGGCTCTCCAAACAGGAGTTTCTCCAGCGCGCTCATTCTGCCAGCCATTTCACAAGAGGCACTCTCATGACTTGCTCAAGCCTCCACACCTTATTTCTCAGAATACCAATTTGCGAAGACAGCCCTAACTGTCTCCAGCTGTTTCAGACACCCTGAAGATCACAGCTGAGCATCTCTTCCTGGAAGAAATACACATCCCAGAAGATTAATCCATGAATCTTTTCAGTCTGCAGTTTGCCATCGCCTTGCAACTGGCAGGAAACAGCCAATTCCTTGGCAGGCCGAATTTAAACCAGTCAAGGATGTTGTTTAAGTAGGACTCTGAACCTTGTTAGGGCTTTTAGTAACTTGGTCGTGTTAAGGAACGTTTTCAGGTACAAAACCCTTGTGGAAGGGAGTGGCAGGTGGGGCTGTGTCTTATTCAAGTGCCAGTCCACTTCCAGCTATTCCCAGAAGGAGCTCTAGAGAAGGACACAAAATGCAGGGTAACATAGGCTCGATGGCACTGGATTTTTGTTGAAAATTGATAGAATTCAGTTTTAATTTGGTCACCAAAAATAGTCAGTTCCACTGGTCAAGTTCATCTACCTCTTCTGCCTCTCTTCCCATCCCTCAGACCTCTCTATCTTTACCTCCATCCCAGGAAATCTGGCTGTGCTCTCTCTGTATCCCCAGATGTGAGTCCCTGCACGAAGTTCTACCACTTCAGCCTTTCTTTGGAGGCCCTCCGTTTCTCAGGAGACAGGTTTAGGAAGGCTTAGAATGATTAGAAAGTGCCTGCAAGAGTCTTGGAGCAGAGGCCAACCTGAAGAATGGCATGCAGGTCAAGATTTTGGGTTTCTGGGAAAAGTTACCCCGTAATACATTCTCCTGGTCCCCTTTCGGCTTGCACAACTGTTTATATCGCATCATGTTTCATGACTAGAAGTAAAGCAGATCTTCTTCCTAACAGGTAGGCATCTACGCTCTGGAATAGTTTCTTCTCAGCTTAAAAAGCCAGTAACGAAATGATGGAATATGTGTCAAAAGTGATGTTGCTGGAGTAACTTCGATTCCCAGGTTAAAATCATCACCTCTCTTGCCCGTCCTGGTTACTTAGTTCTCCTATTTTTATGAAATATCTCAGGCTTTCATTTAATTTGTGTGGCTCTTTCATAACAGCCATGGTTTTGTAATCTCTGTAACCAACCTACATTAAAATCATGCCTAATTTGCTCTATAAGGCCACACATAACTGCACTTTTTCGAACCTCTGCTGGTTTTGTGAGCAAACTCCGCTTGCGGCGTTCACGAGCTTACACCGATCGGCTTCGTGGGACTCCTTGCTAAAGAAAAGCCGGCAGGACCATCTCTGCATCTTTGATGCTCTTGAGAGCGTCAGATATTACTGAGTAATATTGGCACAGTTCTCTTGCACTTACAGCTGCAGAAACTTCCCCCGACTGAGTAGATGTGTGAAAACAAGGGTAAGAAACCGAGACTAGAAACCAGCATGTTGAAGTCCACGCAAACTACTTTGTAGCTTTTTTTTTTCCCCTTCTTATTTTTTTCCCCGGGGGATAATTTCATGAGGCATAAGAGACCTAGCAAAATCCCACTAAAAAAAAGGCAAAATTTCCACTTACATTCTAAAATGCCAAGATTTTTCTCCCCTCAGGAGATGTTGTTAAGCTGTTTTCTATGGAACATGGATGGATATTTTTTTAGCTCTATTTTCTGTGGAACACGGATGGATATTTTTTTTAGCAAACCAGATTGCCATTTCCTAAATTATTTGCAGGTTGCTACTTTTTTTATCTAGACGTTTGATTTTATCAGTGAGCAGATATTTCGGGACAATACTGCAAGCAAGCAAATCCACCTTGGAGCTCCCAGAAGCGTGTGGTGAGGTGGAAGATCTAACCTCGCTGTAGATGGCTCTCCTGGCAGGTATCAGGGGAGGAGGCATCTTGTCTGCCTGTCCTCTCCATCCTGCTTTGTGTGATTTAATTTCACAAAGATTTTAGGAAAGGAAGAGTTCAGGACCTTGCAGCTCCATTTCCCCTGCTCTGTGGCAACCGAAGAAGGGAGCAGGGAGAACCTGGGTCTCTGTGATGTGAGCTTCCTGTATGGACTGGTGTAAACGCCCTTTGCTTCGCATAACCCCCCAAAAGCTCCCAAGCAGAGTGTTAGGATTAGATCCAGGCAATTCTTTTATTAGAGGAGGGCCAGCGTGAGCTGAAAGTGTTAAGCGACTTGCTCTGAATAACCACGCTCCCAAAAATCAGCTGCTTAGAAATTGCTGTAAACTCTCCATAATCAAGAGACGACCTATAATACAGCAATAAAGGCTAATAAAATACGTTTATGGCCAAAAATACAGCATCTTGGTTGCCACTTTCATTGTACAATAGTGATAAGGTGGTTTGATTTCATCAACCTGTAGTTCCTTCGGTCTTCCGCTTACGTGCTGCTTGTCACCAAGAGAGAGACATTTATGGAGCTCCACGCCCAGCTGGGAAGACCAGGCAATTGCAGCAGGTATCTACTGATCTTATCATAAGGCTTCTGCAAGGAGAGGAGCAGAGTGATGCTCTCGAAGTACTCTGAGGAACCAGGCAGCAGGCTGCCGTGACCCTAAACCGTGACACGTTCATTGTAGGCAGATGAATTTTAGGGATTATTCAGCATAAGTTGAATTCTGGACTGCTCTGAGCTGTTTGATAAATTTGGGATGAGTAAATCACGGAATCATAGAATCCCAGACTGGTTTGGGTGGGAAGGGAGCTTGAAAGGTCATTTCAGCCAACCCCCCTGCAGGGAGCAGGGCCATCTGCAACCAGAGCAGGTTGCTCAGAGCCCCCAACAACCTCCCCTGCAATGGGGACAGGGATATCTTCAGGACTAAGGCAACAGTCAGCAGCACCCATTACTTGTCAGAACAATCAGTTCCCCTTCAAACGTATTTTATACTATGAAAACCAAGAGCCAAGACTGAAATTTGGGAGTTGCTGGTTCCCTTTCCCGTACAAAAAAGCAGCAGAACTGTTTTCTTTGGTCATCAAACATTTCTCAATGGTTTTAGAATACTTTGATCCATGGAGATTTAGTGAAACAGTTGAAATATATGAGTTTTAGAAAGGACATGGAATACTGGTCTTGTCGCTGTTGGTTTTGGTTGATAGAATCCTGCACAGAAAAGTGGTGCTTAAATTTTTGCTTTGGTTTGGTTTTCCTCGTTTCAAATAGTTCATCATTTCCACTGGTTAAAAAAATCAGTCATCTCCTATTGCATCCTGCCCCCTTATTTTTCTTTTTAAGGAAGGAGCGGAAAAAAACACAAAGAGGATGGGAAAATTGGGGTGGAAAAAAAATAAAAACAGAAAAGAGGATGAGAAAATTGGAAAAAACCCCTTTTATTAACTGTTTTTCCATATGTGCGTTTGCACTTGATGTGGTTGAGTTCAGAGTTTATGACAGTAAACCCCTTGCAAACAAGATAAAGACTTTTCCAGAAGGGAATGCGGGGTTAGATGACTGGTTCCATATCTAGGGGAAAGTTGAAATTTTTGGTTTCATGAAATACGTGGCGATTCTTTGGGAGCTAGTGGGTGGTCAGCACTTGAAGTTCCAAAACCCTATATATATATATACAAAAAGAAAGTAAACTTCATATGTCTTTGTTGGCAAAATCAAAGAAACCAGTGGGGTTTGCTTTACTGCCTGTTTTTTCAAGTAAGAGAGCAGGGGGGCTTTGGCCCTGTAAAATTTAAAAAAAAGAGAGATTTTCATGAAAAATTCTCGAGCCTCGAGGCTCTTTCTTATCTTGCGAGTATTTTTTATGGTTTCCTAAAGTATGCTGACTGCCATCCTCCTTTTCTTCAGTTAGTTGCAGCCCATTCATCAATCCTTTTCTAAATCATCAAGAGAGGTTCTTGTAGAGTGATTCAAAACGCCGTGCTCCCAAACACTGCTCATTAGCTCAGGAGGATCTTCAGTTCAAGAATTAGAACAGGCTCTGGTAGAACAAAGCCTGAGGTTGTTTTTCAGGATCAGCTCTTATTTTTTCAGTGAATATATTATTTTAGCGTGCACAGGATGGATGGCCAACAAACCTGGTGTGTCAACTTCTGTTTCAGATTATTAGGAAAGCGCTAACAGAGGAAAAACAAGTGTCCACAAAGACGTCTGCAGCAGATCTTGTGACAGAAACCGATCATTTTGTGGAAAATCTCATTATTTCTGTTCTGAAAGAGAAGTTTCCCTCCCACAGGTGAGTGCCTAGAGAAAGAAACTCTCGGTGACCTTTATTCCTTTCTGTATATCTGACTGGCATTTAAATGGAATTTTTTTAATCTGTATAACTCTCTTATGTATTAAGCTATTGCTGTTGAACGCTTTCATAGGACTCTTCTTTTTGAGAATTACCATTTCCCTATACTTAGTAATTTCATATTCTAATAGTTATGCTTCTTGATACATATATATATTTAATAGCAATGTTTCCCCTGTAGGGACATCATGCATGAAGCTTTCATCTAGATCTCTAGGATTTTCAGAATACTGATCTGTTCTCTATTCTGTAAGAACTATGCTGAGAATGTCTCTTAAAATACAGCTGAAATTAATGGCAGCAAATTCTGCAGACCCTTCCTTAGCTTTTTTTTTGCCATCATACGTAAGCGTTTGCCAGACCAAGGTGAATGCCATGTTAATCTTGTTTGCCTTGTGTTGCACAGAACCCTAAAACCAGCGAGAGACAGGGATGTTTATCATCATCGTCGTCGCTTGACACGTATACATAAACAGGGTCTGAATTACTGTATGAGTTATCAACCCAAGGTTTTAAAAATAGATCAGATTGTTGTCTCCTCTTGAATTATTATGGTCAGTTTGAAAATAACAGCTCCTAGCCCACGCACAGATTAGAGAGAGGTTTCACGTTAGCTGCCCGGGTTTGTTTAGATGCAGACTCCGCAATCAGTTTCCACATTTGACTTCAGTCCACAAGGAGAAAACCCGTCTTTGTGCAGAGCTGATGCTGAGCTTGGGTATCCCTTAGACGCTGTGTGACTTCTCCTAGCTGTGTGCATCTCTGAAGGAGAAGAGCCTTGCACTGAAATCAACAGGGATGAAAAATCTGGAGGGCTCAGCTACTAATCTGATTGTCCGCAGTGCTGCTGGAAAAGGAAAAGGAAAAGAAACCACCGTAAGAAGGAGCAGAAAGAGCATTCTATACTCAATATGGCTTTCTAAATACGTGTCGTGTGCGATCACATATTGCAGCAGTACTGCGCAGCTTAATGTGTGGTTCTTGGCTGCGATTCTCGAGGGAGTGCCAAGCTTTACAAGCCTATTTGTGTAATATTCCTTCTACTATTGCTGGCTGTGCTCTTTCCTCATCCCCACTCTTAGACTGTTGGTTTATTTCCTTGAACAGTCTGGCAGAGAACACAAAACATGCGCTTTTCACATAAAATGAGAATCATCAGAAGCAATTGGGTTACTCAGGCTGGGAACAAAAGTTGTAAGGTCAACGTAGACCTAGGAACTGAAAAAACCTGTGACTTTTATTAACTCCGTACAATTAGCTTCTAGCTTTATAAGCCAGTGAAGGAATTGACATTTCTTCAAGACGGTTATTTTTTTACTGGTTGTTGATCTTGGCTGGAGTTCGTTCAGACAGTGAATGCATTTCAAATAAACAATAGATTAAAACTAGGTTTAACTAGACTAGATTAAAACACTTGCAATGAGGAGTCCACAGTAGAATCATAGAATCATAGCATGGTTTGGGTTTGAAGGGACTTCTAAAAGTCATCTCATCCAACCCCCCTGCAGGGAGCCCAGACATCCTCGACTAGAGCAGGTTGCTCAGAGTCTCATTAAGCCTGACCTTGAATGTCTCCAGGGATGAGGCCTTCACCACCTCCCTGGGCAACCTGTTCCAGTAGCAAGCAAGGTTTCAATTGAAGTACAATGAAAACATTAAATGGTCATTTAAATTGTGTCCAGTCTTTCCCCCAGTCTGGCTGTTGAAAGCATGCCTGAAGATTTCTGGTAGTTCTTTTTCTCTTAAATCATCTCTGTGCCATTTGCACCGTGGCAGTGAGATACTGGAAATGTACTCAGAAGTGAAGAGAATCATTAGCAAAACTTTTTTAAAAGGTAGTTCTGTCCCATGTTTCTTCTTTCTGTTTGGCTAAATGATGTATAGCATCCTCATTTGTGCTTCACCCAAGTTTTCATCTTTGCTCACTCTTTGGTGCTCTGACGTGCTCCAGGTGAGTCTTTTCAAAAGGATATTTTTTCCTGGTAGATCTTTGAAGTGTGGATAGATTTGGGTAGATTTAGATAAGACGTTAGGAAGAAGTCCTTTACTATGAGATTGGTGAGACACTGACTCAGGTTGCCGAGGGAAGCTGTGGATGCTCCATCCCTGGAAGTGTTCATGGCCAGGTTGGACGGGGCTCTGAACAACCTGCTCTAGTGGGAGGTGTCCCTGCCCATGGCAGGGGGTTGGAACTAGATGATCTTTGAGGTGTTTAAGAAAAGATTGGATGCCACACTTAGTGGCAGGGTTTAGCTGATGTGGTGGTGTTAGGTCATAGGCTGGGCTCGATGATCTCAGAGGTCTCTTCCAGCCTTAACTATTCTGTGATTCTGTGTGATTCTGTGTCCCTTCCAACCCAAGCCATTCTGTGGTTCTACAGATAGGCACAGCCAGAATATCAGGAGCTACTGATTGAAAAAGGCCGTTGTACCATTTGCCTGTGTTACTGTTACTCAGGTTGTCATCTTTGATATCAACTGTGGCCCCAGCCCTGTAGACATTCAAACCAGGACACGGCTATTACAGAGGGTGACATCCTGGCTTCCTACCCTCAGACCCCCATGAGGGGACAGATTAGGGGTAGCCCCAGTTTGAAGCACCTTGCGCTCCACTGGTTATCACTCCTGCTGCCGTTCATGCTACGCTACAGTTTCCCTGCTGTTCCAGCAAGGAATTTCAGAGTGGCACCATGGGATGAACAGATGTCCGCTAAGGCTTGGCGAAAATTACTGGTCTCATTTTCAATGGGAGCAAACTTTAATCCAGATTTGAAAAGAGGTCAGCAGAGCTGGCAGGCTGGCCTGTTAAATTAACTACCCTAATGACATGGCTGCCCCTCCCACTTCTCAAGCTGTTCCTAAAATTTGGGCTCCAGTACTTGCAGCGGGATGTTTTGCTTAGTTCGCGTGTGTTTACAGGACAGGGAGCCCCGGAGCAACACATCTGCTGGTGACCGTGAGGAATTGTATAACAGCAAGGGGCTTGTTTTAACCTAGTAGCCCAAATTTGATAAACTATGAACCGAATTTGTCCTACATCCCTTTTGGAAAAATTCTTTTGGGGCATCAAGACTTTCTCAACGGCACTGCTGCGCCCCGGCTTCTCGTTAGCGTTGCTGAACGTGAGGACAGCAGCGTTGCACCTCGCTGTAAGGAGAAGACGAGGGACAGTTCTCACACCTTACACAGAAACACTGGTGTCTTTGAAGAGGTTCTCATTTCACCTTTCTTCAGCTGGCAAAACAACGGCTGCAGTTCAGGCTCTGGCTGAGGGGAGCTGGCAGAGGGTTGAAGCAGAGGTGTAATTTCTGGGGAAGATGGACAGTCTGAGACGGGATTTAAGCTGCTCCATCTGCAAGAGGATGAGCTTTCTCTGCAGCCAGCAGCGCAGCCGAAGCAAGTAAGCTGAGTTTAGGTGCTGATAACAAGATTTGTAAAAGGAAAAGTCAAACGAGACCGCACCAACAAGACAAAATAGTGGAATACTTAGAGCCAGGAGTCTGCAAAGTGTTATGTAAACACTTGTGGGAGCCTTCCTCGTTTCTCAGTTGCACACTAACACTTTGTCCTTCAGCTGTTGCCTTGAATGGAGATGAAAATAGTAACAAATGCTTCCTAATTCCCTCTCCTCACCAACCGGGGGCCCATAGTGCCATCCAAATAGCCCCCTTCTACCGAGGGAAAGGCAAAGTAGCATTTGGAAAATTCAGGAAGTCTATTCCTGCGCGGTCTGCAGAACATTTTAAGCTCGTGCTTGCAAGTGTCGTGTGGCATCACGCGGCGCGCGTTGAGGGCATGAAAGAAAACAGCTGCTACTCTAGTCCTAGGGAAGCAACTGTTTCCGCAAACACGTCTTCTCTTTATTTTACCCTATTTTTTTCTCTCTGCACCTTCGAGAGAACCTTTTTCATCTTCAAACTCTGAATACCACTACCGGTTGTTCCCTTGTGAAACCAAAAGTGAGATTCCGTACTCGTGCTCTTGATTCTACACCTCCTGTACATACAGGACTTTATTCAGATCTGTGAGAGTAGCACCTGCACAACACTCAGAGAAGCAGCCCCTGAGCAGTTTGTGGGAGAGCAGGGATAATTAAGGTC
This sequence comes from Todus mexicanus, assembly GCA_013389965.1. Classification (NCBI taxonomy): domain Eukaryota; kingdom Metazoa; phylum Chordata; class Aves; order Coraciiformes; family Todidae; genus Todus; species Todus mexicanus. Next base: position 32,019 of record WEIS01064742.1, read on the forward strand.
AGCAGGAAGTGTGCCAGGACTCGATGTTCGTTTCCCAGGGAAAAGGAGGAAAATAAAAAGGGGGGGGGAGCATATCTGCTAAAAGAAATTGGGACAGAACGAACAACAGAACAGAAGATGAGCTCAGATTTCAGTGTGTGTCTTGTGCATCCAAACAACAAACAAAAAAAATTAATTTGTTGATTTTCTCTGGGTCGTGGGAAAAAGAAAGTTTGAGTTTGTAAACCTTTAAATTTTCCAAGTCAGGTCACTGTAAAACATTTAAGTAGGAGTGAGATTGTGGATTTTCTAAGAGGGCATTATCTCCTGCTGGCTGCATTTGACTGCAAAAGAGAAGCAGCTACAGTTTGCAGTTTATGTTGCTTACTGCAAGAGACAGGCCGAACCCACCGAATTACATTCTACATTAAAAAAAACACCTTCTAGAGTTGCCAGGGATGCCAGTTCAGATCCATTTCGACATTTATTTTCATGACTTTCTTAATGGTATACTGGGAGAGTGAACTGAAATGGAGTTCTTTTTCACCATGTCAAATAGTGTGCCGTATGTCTGAGAACTTTCCTTCAAAGTTCCGATGAAAGTTCCCTATTCCCAAAGGAAAAAAAGCAATAGGTGTGTTTATACATAGATATATATCTATACCAAAAATTTATATATATATATATATAAAAATTAAGTACCTTCTCTAAAACAGGAAGATGGAGTTTGACTTTTCAAGTCACATATTTAAGCCAATTTTCTGGGATATTCACAGAATCACAGAATTTCCTAGATTGGAA
>WEIS01064742.1:32954-49105 GCA_013389965.1 Todus mexicanus
TACAGTGATGAATATTCATAATACTTCTACGTAAAATCCTTAAATATGCTCTGCCTTATAGTTAGGGACTTAACTGCTATTATCATTTAAAAACAGATAAATAACTATAGCATTTCCTTGACTTTTAGTGCAATTACTTAGAATTCCAGGGGAGGTGGAGGGGTGTCATGTGCTGGTGTTTCATGCAATTAAGTGAAATGTTCTCAACGTGTTCTGGACCTTTACAGCCCTTTTTCAAGCCTGCTTTTAAGAAATTCATTTATTTCCTTGTTTAAAATGCGATAATTATACTTGAGTCAAAAGGGGCAAATTAAATACACGGTCATCACTTTGACAAAAGAGGGGGTAGAGGAACTGGTTTCTCCTTATGTTGATGTCAGCAGCAAAGTATCCGAGCAACTTAATTGCTATCTCAGAGGCTTGAAGAAAATGTGCTCTTAAAAGCGATGGCTTTTTATAACAACATTAATGATTTTACACCAGGTAATTCAATTACACTAGAGCAAAAAGATCGCTTAAAATATATAACACATTTAGTGTATAAATCCTGCTATCGTCCTGTGTTTGTTTCTTGCTTTCTCCGATATTAAATTCCATTTTTAAAGGAACTGCCAAAGCTAAAGAGGCCGACAAAGGAGAAATAGTACAATGTCAAGAGCATTTTGACACGAGGAAAATCACAGAGCTCCTTGTGGGGTTTTGTTGCCTGCGGGAGTTGCATAAGGGAGCAAGTTGAGAGATTTTTTCATCACTAATACTCCATTTCTTATTTTTCACAGATTTCCAACAGTGGCAGTGAGCATCGGATTTGCTGTTAACAAAGAGGTATGAAGTATGTTCTTTAAGATGGGTACCTGAAATCTGGTTACAAGCCTTAAAACCATGTGGAAACTTTAAATGAAATGATTTTATATTTTTTTAATTCAACCATTACTCAGGCTTTTCCACGCTTTTTAAATGCATTTGATCATACTCCACTAGCCTGAAATCATAATCCTGCAAAACTTACCTATACAAACTGGCAATTACAAGATAATTCTCACAACTAATTATAACTATTACAGGATTTACGTGGGGCAAAAAGGGAGTACTGGTGTGAGCAAGGTTTTATAAGACAAAAGCATAATGAATTAAGTATGGTGCTGCCGAATCATATTTTAAACACATCTCCCAGCGTTGTTGTTATTATTGCTTCTTCCCTGCCTCCTGTATCTGTGAAAGGGGTAACTACTGCTATGAAGCAGTTCAGAAGCGATTTCTATGCAGAGTGCAAAATTATGGGCCTACTGCATTTAATCTGCCTTTGTGGTTTATTTAACATAGTGAAATAAGTATATTTCCCATAGGAAAGCTTGAATACAAGGGGGAAAAAAAGGTACCTAGCTTTCCTACGTGCCTTTTTGAGTTTCCTAGCTACGCTCATTCTTGCTACTGCCTTTTCTCCATATGTTGCCGCTTGACAGTTTGAGATCTACAGAAGAAATAGCTGTTGAAATTGCCAAGGACTGTGCCTCTTTCAGCCTAATTCCACAATCTTAAATATACGGAAGGGAAGCCAGCAAGAATTCTGGTCGATAACGGCATGGTTTTCAGATGCACTAGTGGCTCTCGCTGATTTGAACAGAATCAGGTTGTGCACTTCTCTAGTTAAGACTTTTCAAATGTGGAGACTGCAGAGAACCACTTCCACGGTTTTCTGGAGTTTATTCATTCCCAAAGGTCCTTTGGAATACCACATATTATTAGCAGACAGCTTTCTCTAATATTTATGTTTTCTAGAACACCATTGTGACTTTCGATGCCGCATATTTGGGGGTTATGTAAACTAAACAAAGCTGAAACAAAAATAAAGAGCGATGTTAAATCTCCCTCAGTAAACAAATGGGAAAAGCAGGGAAAAAAGGAGTAAGCTGAACAGCAGCCAAAGTACACACAGGGGAACTGGCCTGAATGTAAACCTTGAAGAGTACTGAAGAAATTCCTGCAGAAGTCTTCAGGGAAAGAGTCTATTATTAGTGTGTCCCTCAAAAAACCCCCTTGGTTTAGACGGGACCTCAGGGTAGGGAGCAAGGACAGTCTATTCCCTTTGAATCCTCTGATGAACACCAAGGATTATTCACATTGCATGGAGGAAGGCAGCAGGAAAAGATTTGGAGTCCAGAACATCTGCGATGTTTGCTTGAGCTTGTTGCCAATGTCTTCAGTGACCTTGGACAAGTCACTTTAACTTTTGCCTATCTGTCCACCCCTAAATGAAATACTGCGAATCATATTTATCTAGAGGTGATATTAGGAACTGATCACTGAAGTTTGAAAAGTGCTTTAAAATCTTTTTGAAACAAAATGGAAAATTAAATACCTTAGGTTTAAATCAGGGGTCCAGTCCTGACCCTCTTCTCATTGGTAAACAAGATGCTCCCACAAAAATTCCAGTGTTGCTCATTCTCAGGCTTTCACTGAAGGTCACAGCATTTGGCATTTCTCTTCAACTCCTCTTGGAGCCGTGTGGCTACATGAGACTGTCGCTTCTATGTGTAAACAGAAGGATTTAGCAGAGAAACGTTCGATCAAGTGACTGGAGTGTGCAACTTTGGTTGAAAAGGTGGGCAAATCAAATGCATCACGAAAGGTAAAATGCACCTAAAAGCATCCACTGCTAATAAACTGACTTCTGAGCTTGGATGCCTGGCTGATCATATCTACATATTTGGGGCTGCAAATCTTCAGGGTCTGGCTGAAGTCAGTGGGATTACTTGTGGATATAACTGCTCACCAGTTAAAGTAAAGCTTTCAGAATCTGGCCGTGGAGGACTTGCATACTTTCAATAAAAACACACCATTGAATTTGAAATCAAGTTGGCATTTAACCCCTCCCTAACATGAACACAAACAAGCTGCGAGTAAGAGTCGAGAAGCTCACCAACACATTGCGTTAACTTCTCTTTATAAACTGAATTTTCTATGACCTATATCTCAATATCGGAGTAACAGTAACATTATTCCCGTTTATTCGCATCGATATAGTCTTTGATTACGTGTGCCAGTTAAAATATTGCTGATCTTTCTGCCATTAGTAGTTGTTTATATTGATGATGAGTATAATTTGAGTTGCATTCATTTCTTTCCTTTTCAAAATCTTAAAGCTTGAATTTGGTGTAATTTACCACTGCACTGAAGAACGATTATACACTGGTAGAAGAGGTCAAGGGGCATTTTGTAATGACAAAAGGCTTCAGGTATCAAAAGAGACAGGTTGGTCTAGATTTTGTTAGAACTCTAAAAGGAATATGTTAATTTTGTTTCAGAGTTGTTGCGAATCGTCATTAGGATAATGAACGTTCATTATCCTGATGGAAAGTATTTCACCTGCATGATAATTTTGTTGTTATGTCTTTGTTTCTTTCTGAAAAAAATCACAACTCTCCTCGTTTTCTTTCTAAGATTTACGTTTGAATACGAACTGTTTAAATAATCCTCAAATTACTTCGCTTCGTAACCGCTGTTTAAAATAAGAGCGAATGAGTCGATTCACCAGTTTCATTCCAAGCTGTATCCACCGGCATCACTTTGGGTGAGCCAAATGTAATGGGAATGGTGAATCAAATTCAAGAATACCACAGCAGCCATTGTTTTCACTTATTTTCCAATGAACTCGTATGTCATAAAGTGTATTGTGTCTGTAGGTATAGATGCTAACAGTGAATTAAAGGATGCATGCTTCCTTAGGGGTTCTTTAACAGCCTGCTTCTGTGTGTGAGGTGTGTTCCAACACCCAAAAAGCCAGCAACGCTTAGCCAACACTTTAATGGAGTTCTTTTATTGGTAAACCAAGATCTGTCTGCTCACCTAATGGCAACAGATAACAGTAATCCGATGTTTTCTTTTAATCCACCAAAATGGAGAAGGGAACGTAACGCTCAGTTGTAGACGGAAGCGGACATGTGCCAAAAAATGTACATCGTTGTACGCAGGAGATGGTGAAAAAATCACCCCCAAAAGAGATTTAGTGAGCTTGAAACACAGTAAACTCAAGCAATTTAATGTACAGATTTGTTGTAGTGCCCCAAGCAGACCTAGTGTGGAAAAATTCCTGGAAATTCGGGTGTTCACCTAAATTAATAGCGAGCCAGGGTCTCCATGTTTGGAGAGATGGAGGAAATTGTAAAGTCAGTGACCCCTAAGATTTTAATCCTTGATTGTATATCACATTTTTGTCAGTGCTTGAGTATCTCATAAGCCACAAAAGCCCGTGCTGGTAGAGACCATTAGGAAAAACTAGGGGTGCTCCTTGTTGGGCTGGCTGAGCCGCTCTTGAAATGGCCTCACTCACTTCTGCAGTCAGAGAGTTCTGGTTTCCAGTCGAGCAAGGAACTTTTTTGGCACATACCACTTTTGTCCTCCTTTCTCTGGCCATCCAGTCTATGTGGGGGTCTAGAACATAGCAAGGCAAGAGGACCTTCTGCCCTTCCAAATGCTTTGAAATGTTCCTTTGGTTTAGAGACATCGTTTGGTGGTGGGCAATTTCACCAGTGAAGGTGGATCTTCTTTACTCTCACTTCTATTGACCTTTTAAGTGCATAAAATCACAGTTGCTCTTTTCCTGGAAGAACCGTAGCTTGACTGAAATAATCCAACCCTGGAACAGAAAGTGTGTTCCCCTGTAACTACCACTGGAACTCAAGTAGCCATCACCAATGTGTGACGTGTTGGAGACATAGACTGTCATGTTGCTTCATGCCTTTTGTTTTCAGGAAGTGTTAACTGTTATGTAACATTGATCTACGCTACTTATTCACCATTCAGATTTAAGAATTCGCAATCACAGTCCGGGAAAGCAACTGTTCTTTGTCAATGCCAAATTTTGCAGATGTCTGATATAGGAGTCCGAGCAGTCAGGATACACTTAAATGAAGGATCCATCTTCCCTTTGATCTTGAGTGATATTTCTACTCATGCTCAGATTCAGGTCAGGCTTTACAAGGGCTAATACTGTAAGTGTGTTGCCTTTTTTCAATCTTCTGAAGTCAACAGAATTGGTCTTTTCCTTATGAATCTGTCCATACCACTGTTAAATCTCTCCTACCAAGCCTCCCGATTTTTCTGGCCTCTATTAGATTGAGGAGTAGTCAGTAAATTTTCCCTTCTGCCTCGAATTCCTGAAACCCCATCAAGTCTTGTGATCCGCCAGCTCCTTTTCCTGAGCAGAGACCTCCCTTTTACCTTGCCTTAGTCTCTTAGTCTCCAAATTCTACCCGTAGCCATGATGAAAATCGAAGAGATCTGTTTATGCATTCAAAATATATTTAATAACTCGAAAGAACAACTGCCTTAGTCATGACCTAGCTCTGACTGGTGAGGTGTGAGTTCTTGGCGCATTTCAGCAACGAGGCGTGCATTAAAATGTTCTGGAATTATAAATTGGGTCCAAGGCAGGTTTCTTTCACCATCCAGAGTTTTCAGTAGTGGCTTAAACGAGTACCCTGCAGCATACCTGGATTGGTGTTCCTACACTTTAATGCTGTAATTTTAACAGCAGTTGTTAACCTGATGTTCCTGCAGTTAAGTTTTATGACACCCTGTAACTTTTAATCCAGTTACGTACCTGTTATTCACCAACCATTTACCGCATTGCTTGAATCCATAATGTTCCCCTGCAATGCCAGACTCACGGTAGCCTGTTTAATTAAGTGGTGTCTCACTCCAACCTAATTTGCTTCTCAAAACCAACTCGCTACTTCTGCTCAGAATTTTCACCTTATGCAATTAGCTGTAATAACCAGGTAGACGTTCCCTATCTGAAGGAATGCCAAGCCTTTAACCCAGGGTAGAAGGTGATGCCTGACACTCGGGCACAGCCTGCTTAGTACGTAATCAGCCGCTAAACCTTTTGAGTTCTGTCCTGTCTTTAACGCCTCCGAGTTCCGCTGGCGCAGCAGAATCAGGGACACTTGGCATTCGCTCAACCATCTCCACCTACCTTGGCATACGCTGGTGACGTACTAAGCCGTATTCCGATCTCACACGAGGCGCCCTTCAACACCCTGCAAGTCCCTGGGAGTCTCTCCTTTGACTGTGCCCCAGGCTGAAATCCTCCGCTGCTCTAGGGCAGAACACAGCGACAAAGATAACATTCATATATTATTATCAGTTAAGGTACTGCTCGAGTTTGAGATAAGAAAGGGGTTTTTTTTTTCAGTCATGAGGTGTCTTCAGCCTTTGAAATGTCAGGATGAAAGGAAACCATTATTGGGTGATCGGTGATTTAGGCAGAAGCTTTTCTTCCCTCTTACTGTATTCCCAAAGGTTGAGCATCTGTTCACAAATTACATCAAAGTTCCCTATTCCAGACCCATCCTGTTTTCAAACACGATTAGATTAGCATCATTAATAGTTACCAGATCACCAGATTATTTTCGCATCACTGCTAACCTCAGTGAATTTGCCAAAAGCTGACCGGTGTCCATGAAATAAAACAATGTATGGAAAGAGAAAGAATATATTCATGTTTCTAATCTTCCTGTTCTGGTTTTTTTTTTTTGCAAGTGTGTTTAGATCAGACCGTTCGATATGAGAAAATCTAGTCTTGCTTGAATTTTTATGCAGAATTGTCATCTATCCTGTGAAAGAGTTTGGGGTAAAAAAGAAAAAAAGGAAGGGACATAAAAATTGGTTTTCTGGGAAAAGTCCGTTAAGTGTTTAATTTAAAAGCAAATTTCCAGAATCTACCTGTTGAATTGACAGAAGCAACTGCCTACATTGCAGATATCTCGAAGGCCTTAATTTTAACAGAAATTGGTCCAAAACGGGACCCTGCAACTCTGAAACTGTTCCTTGGTAACATTGAGAGATTGCTCAAGGCCCAAGCACACGGGTAAGATATTTTACAGTATACGTCTCATATTTGTCACCAAGTCACTAAAAAACCCCCCAAAACAAACCCAAAACCAAGTACTTTGCACATTTTGCTTTACGTGACCGTGTCCCCTTCTGGCGGGGTTTAGGGTCCGTGTCATTGGGAGCTCCACCCTGGCTCTGTGCCATTTGGCGTCCGGCGCGGCAGACGCCTATTACCAGTTTGGGTTACACTGCTGGGACTTGGCAGCGGCGACTGTCATCATTCGAGAGGCAGGTGGCACCGNAAGGGGCTAGAGCAGGAGGCTGGGGAGGAGCGGCTGAGGGACCTGGGGGTGTTGAGCCTGGAGCAAAGGAGGCTCGGGGGAGACCTTCTGGCTCTCCACAACTCCCTCAAGTTCAGGAGCTTAGAGCCAGGGGGGGCAGGGGTGGTCCCTTGTCCAAAGGAACACCTCAAGTTGCCCCAGGGGAGGTTTAGGTTGGAGCTGAGGAACAATTTCTTGGGCACTGTCAAGGGTTGCCCAGGCGTGTCCCAGGCTGCCCAGGGCAGGGGTGGAGTCCCCCTGATCCCTGGAGGGGTTTCCAAGCCGTGGAGATGTGGTGCTGAGGGACACGGGGTAGTGGTGCCCTGGCAGGGCTGGGGGAACGGTTGAACTTGATGATCTTAAAGGTCTTTTCCAATCAGAAGGATTTTATGATTCTATGATTTGGCACTGTATCTAGAATTTTCCGAAATCCCATTTTTTGCCAGAGATTCCCAGGTAGGAGCTGCTGAATTAGGTTGTCCTTCCCACCACAAAAAGAGCTACGGATGAGGAGGTTGTTCCAGCGTTTGAACCTCATTGCCGCGTGGTTTACGCTTAAGCGTACGTTGCCTTTTTTACATCACGTAAGACAGTTCTGATGAATCCTCTTGTCCTCAGGGGGACCTCTGGATCTTATGTCGTGCCGAGTGGTTGCGGCGGGCACCAGGGAGATGGCTGCGTTCATAGCTCAGGAAATACAAACTATCCACTACAGACGGGACGACGAAAATTAGCTCCTCACCACGCGGAGTCCGCCCTCCTGAACTATGTAACTCTGGCAAGATTCGAAAGGGGTACGTGATTTCAGCAGGATTCTTTCCGGGGAGAATTTTCTGTGTCAAATATTTTTTTATAAATTTATTACAAGGCGGGGGAAGGCGTAGGGAGATTTTTAAAGCTCTTCAAGAATCGTGTTTCCTTTTTAATATGTATCTCTTTCAGCAGTCTCTTTTTTATAAGATAGCCTATTTTACTTGTAGCAGATTAGTCTCGAAATTAAGTGGTAATTTCATATCCGTGGGGCTGATATTTAGTCTTTTTGTAACATGCAGCTAAAAAAAAAAAGAAAAAAAAAAAAAGGAACTTTATTTTTACAGATGCAGATCTCAGGTAAATGAGCTTTAGGACTGTAGCGAGGACGAGTAGTTAAGACGTGTGCCTATAATACCCTCGGTTTATGATACTTCCGAATGCAATAAAAACGACGTTCTTGGTTTCCTGACGACGTCATAGCTGCGTATCCATATATATGTGTACGTGCATATGTGTACGTCCGTGTGTATCGATACACCTCCACGTGTGCCCGCACGTATACACACACATACCCGTCTGGATGGGTATATTTATATATGGGTATCCTGGATGTTTACAGTAATTTAGAGGATGCGGAGAAGAGAGCGAACATTGGAAGTCCTTTTCGGGTAAAGAGGAGAGGTTACTAACAGCGGGGGCTCTGCAAACGGCAAATGTCAGAGCCGAGCGTGGAAAACGTTGAGTGATATCACAAACTGTCCTGCTAGTTCTTGTTTCCCTTCATCCCTCTGCGTGGGGACAAACCGCACTGTCTCTGTAAGATACTCAAACCTGCAGACACTTACTACCGTAGAGTCATTAGAGTTAGACCCAGGAATATTGAACTCCACTGAGTTATTCACAGTATTAATTCCGGCACGCGGTAGGAGGCCAGCGGAACAGAGCACGGTGTCGAGGAGCTGCTGATTTTAGAGAAACCTTGAGTGGAACAGCAGGATTTGGCCCCTCACAGGCAAGTTATTAAAAATACACACCTAAGGTACGATTGCAAGACGTTGTAAATCACACGCCCTTCTCGCACCAAGTTGTAATCACACTTTTTGGATCAGAGAAACCTGTAGAAGCAGTTACAGACATTTCTAAATACCCAGTTGTCGTCTCTCCTTGTATCTAGCATTGGTTTTAATTCCACCGAGGTGATCATTTCTATTTAGATTTTTTAAATCGCGAGCACAGGCAAAATAGGAGCGTGTCCAGAAAAGTAGTGGAGATTAAAACGCTTCTATTTTTTTCCTTAGAAAATCGAATTGAAAGGTATCTCTCTTTTCGCAAGAGCGCAAATTAAATAAAGGAGTGAGTCGAAACAGTGAGTTGGTTAAAAATGGTCAACTTTATCTATACACTGCATGTGTAGACTTTGTAAACGTGTGCAGAGACCGGCTTAGAACATACAAACGAAACGGTATTTTTGTAAAAAAAACTTCCGTGTGTTTCTTGCAACAACAAAAAAATGTTTTTCACGGGCTATGACATTAAATTCTGTGTGATTTCTTGATGCTTTTCTGTTTTCATGAGAAACACCAAGCACTGGCTGTGTGAAGAATGTCTAAATCCAGCTAAGCATTTAAAAACTGATGGTTCTTGCCAGAAAACCAACGCTGTCCATCACAGCGATCAATGTGTAGTCACTGATCCCTTTACCCCCCCCAAAATCTCTTTGTACCCCCTAGTTTGGAAACGGAGATTGTAAGCCCCTTGGGGCAGGGACTAAAGTATTTTGGCTCTAGGTTTGCACAGTGCTAATAGGCTGCGATTCTGGTCCACGACTAGGCACCGAGGTGCTATAATAATACAAATAATAAATACTAATAGGCTCACTTGTCTCTTATTCACCTTCCCCCAACTTTCTGGACATCCGAGCGACAGATGCAGGGCTCGGTGGCACCGCTCTGATCCCGGGTTCTTAACCTTGGCAGCCGTGGGAGCAGCCGGGGCTTTGCTTGGAGTCTGCTGGAGCCGTAAGCCCCGTAAGGAAGCTTATTGCTGGCAGAGTGGAAGCTCAGCCCCACTTCATCCCGTCCCCCCAGTCGCTCTGGGAGAGGAGCTGCCGCATGGCTCCGGCGAGGTTTCCCAGCAGCTCCACTTGTTCATACAAAGAAAGTCTCTGACCCAGTTAGGACTGGTGCGCGCTGGCGTCCCGGAGCTCGGCGGAGCAGGGAAATGTGTGCATCGGCTTCAAGGGCACACAGCAGCGATTTGCAAAGCGCAAAGCCAAGCGCGGTGGGAAGGGAGAGGTGCAGAAACACATTCACATGTTCTCATTTGAGCCTGGGATGTAATTTGGGGGTTTATTTGGGCTGCAGTTCAAGCGGTCTAAATTGGCAGGGGGTGTGTGGAGCGGCAATCGTGTCTCCCCCACCTCCTCTGCCACCCGTGTGCCAGTACAAACATTTCTGAGCCCTTCCCGGGGACCAGATGAGTGAAGTGAGCTGCCTGTAAAGTACCCCAGGAAACAAAAAAGGGATTATTTTACAGACAGATCGTTTCCCCCAAGCCAATTCAGCCCCTGGCCACCACCAGCAGCTGACTTCAGGCAGCAAAGGAGGTAGCGAGGGGGGCAGGCGGGACGGCTCCGCTCGCAGATGGTGCCACTTTACACCAGTTCAGAGTTTTCGCAGCCTCACGTATTGACTGAAAGAAACTGTGCAAGATTTTGTCCTCCCTTCGTTTTCTCTTCCTAGCCACATGAAACTTCACTCAGCATGAGTGGCCAGCAGCTCCCCGTGTCCGGGAGCATTCATAACGCTGTTAGTGCAGCACGTTAGCCAGAAACTTAAATCCCCCAAAATGCTTAAACATGGGGATTCTTTTCCTTACCGGCTGTTATAAAACACTGCAAACATTTTTCGCTCCTTACATGATGGAATCCATGAGAGCATCTGTAATTAGGCATCCAAGATGGATGAAGATTTCCTCCGTGAACACCGGCACGCAGATGTCTGTGCCCTGAAAAGCGAGCGCTTCCCCTGTAAGCAAACAATGCTCAGCTTCCCAGAGCTATCCCAGTTCGTGTCTGCGTCCCTCACCGGCTCACTGCTGAAGAACATTTTATACCTCCAGGCTCACTGGCCTGGACTCAAATGGTGTTTTCTGGTAGAATAAAGAGCAGAAATAGCTGGAAACTGCCGGAAAGTGGTCGGCGGCTGATTATTTTGTGGGGGTGTGAGATTTTACAGACCAAGTGTATTGGCCTGGTTCATACATGCCGAAGGACTGATATTTCCCCTTTGATTGCACCAGCTAATCTCACAGTATTGAAAGAAATCTGCAAGTACTGGAGCACTTAGCGAGCAGCCCGCAGGCAGCGTTCTCCCAATTTCTTCCAGAATTTGGCTCCTGTTGGCGATGGCTTCAACGAAAGCAATAAAAAGTGGACTTGCCACCAGCCATTCTGCGGTCGGGATTAGAGTTACGCTCTTCCCTCAGCAAGTCCAGTGCACGCACGGGAGATGTACAGGAGGCTCTTTGAATAATCAAATTTAAGACTTAAGCCACTATATCAAATTAACACAGACCACACCTTTTCTCCTAAAGCAAGCGAGACTATTTTAAATTCTTTTGCTGGATGCAAACAACGTGCTCTCTTTCAGTCCCCTATCGCCAAGGCCGAACGCGCGGAGGAGTCCGAATTACGGTTCCTGCAGCCGTTTCCATTTCACGGCGTGTTACAGTTAAGTCTTTCATAAAACATCTCCCCAGCGCTGAGGAATGCGACCAGTCCTTCACCGGCAGCAGGGAAGAGGAATTTCCATTTGCTTTTAATCCACGCACCAGACAACAGCGCTCTAGGACACTGCGGTTTGTATGCGCGCTGTGTTCGAGTGGCAAAAGGGCCACTTGTATTCCGTATGTAATAACTGGTGACACTTGCTCGGGATTTCCCTGGGGTTTTGCTCCTGAAGTTTGATTTTTATAACACGTTACAGTAGCGGGGTCGTACTGCTGTACTTTGCAGCCCGTTATATTTACGCGGTGAGTTTCAGGGCAGCACGGACCGGAGGTCCAAGTGTGCCCTTTCTCATCACGGAATGGGAAGGTTTGTATTTCACACCACGCAGCAGCAGAATCCTGTATCTCAGCCTGCTAAATGTCACTATTTCAGTCACAAAATGCTTGTACAATGCTAAAAAACCCGTGCATACACACGATGTGCTGCAGAGCAGCCTGGAAACAAGATAGACAGACAGAAAAGCTGTTATTCTTTCAGTGAATACTCAGGATTTTCAGAATGTAGCCATTAAAACCATTGCTTCCCGATCCAGCCAAATGAACGGATTCAAGCTTGAGGCCTGAGTCTTCTTGCCAACGCTTCCTGGGATGAATTGGATAGATCAGTGGAATACCGCCTCTTTGCCGGAGAAGAAATTATCATCAAAACGGTGTTTCGCAGGCAGAACTTTCTATCTGATCACAGGGAGGGGGAAAAAAAAATATCACCAAAACTAAATTTCACAGGCAGAACTTTTTTTCTGTCTGCTCCTCCAGCTCAGCAATGCCCAGTTTGCAGCATGGAACGTTCCTCAGCTCCAAAAGAAGCATTTTCCTCCTGCTGGGAGGAAACCCTCGCCGTTACAAAATCCCTGCTAATGGATATGTGCCAATACTATTTAAAAATATATATATTATTCGTATACTTCGATCATTCCCATTTTTCAATACTAAATGAATGATGAAACAATAATCTTTGATATCTATATACATATTTGTTTGGGGATATGGCTTAGTGGTGGACTTGGTAGAATAGGTGGGACTTGATGATCTTAAAGGTCTTTTCCAGCGTAAATGATTCTACGGTTTTATATACATAATAGATGAAAATTGAGACTATATTAATAGAGTTTTATTTACAAATTACTCGTTCAAAGGCTCACAAAAATGATCTAAACATTCCTGAGTGTCTGTGCCTCCAGCCACCTGTCCAAATCAAATGCAAAGTATTAATCAGTGGAAAGAAAAACATTCATTCACCCACGTTTGCCGAGGTAAAAAGGTTCACAGACACATTCTTTGCACAGGAAGATTACGTTAGGTATTCAAGAGGTCAGTAGGGAAGGGATAAACTTTATCACATTAAGCTGGAAACCTCTTTAAGTGTGAAAGGTCTGTGTCTTTTAACAGCGCTTTCCTTTTAGCCATAAATATTGAATAAATATTTCAACGTAAGGCGATTTGGGAAAGCAGAGCGCAACGTGGAAGGACACGGTGAAGGCCCGTGAATTGGATATATTCCTGGTGGAAATACTGCTTTGTTCTACTTCGAAATGAATTCAAGCATTATGAGCCGGGCTGTCAGGCAACGGGCAACTAAAGTCGGAATTCCATCGCTTTTCTTTGTCCTTTGCAATAAGCGAGACATTGTTCTCCTGAGGAACACAGCTAGAGAAACACAGATAGTCTTTCTTGCCAAGCGTTGTTTAATGTGGGTCTTGTTGAGCGGTACCACCAGATGATGCTGGTGAAGCCAGCGTAGGAAAAAGAGGGGCCAAAGCCTCTACTGGCACAAACGGACACAACCTTGGTGGTGTGAAGCTCACGGGGTGACTGTCACTGTAACCCAGCGAGACTGTTGATTGTCTTTGTAGTGAAATCACAGCTGACAGTCTTCTGCAATACAAATGCTTACATCCATCAGGTGCTGGGTGGTCAGGTTTCTGGAGACACCGGGTGATTGTGAAGTGTTATTTCAGGTGCTCAGCAATGCTCAGGGCCACGCTTCACATTTCAGACAGCAACTATTTCAATCCTTTTTTTACTGTAAAATATAATCATTATTATACATACATCTAGAAGTGTAGAAATTGCATGCTGGCTCTCTCCTGCTTTGCATCTGGTGAAATCATTTACTATTTTTTAAAGGGATGAGATGCTACGTTAGTAGAGTATTAGTATTTTGCACTCACTCTTCAAATGTAGAAATTAACATACAACATAAAAGGGCTCACCGGTTTTTATTTCTGTGTTTCCAAAGTTAAATTTTACTGGAGACATTTTCAAATGCACTGTATCCCTGCACAACTTCATCTGGACATAAAACAGCAGTGGGAAGAGGAATTAAGTCTTACAGATGTAACCGGACTTCCCAAGAGATTAAGGCCAGTTATTTACACCAGCATAACCCCCACTGATTTACTAGCCTGTAGTAAATCTGAACCTAAGCGTACATCTGGAAACAAACAACAAGGCATGAAAGTCACAGTAAATCTTACAGACCTCCTAATAATTTATACAGACTTTCCTTATCCATAGTTTTATCTAAGACAACTTTATGCTGTAATTATTCTCCCGAAAGCTATGAATAATTACCTTTAGATGTTTTATAAAGTCAAGGCAGAGATGGATTAGACATCTGATAACCTGCTTTGGATCAAGAAACCAAAGACCGTACTAATTCCCCATGTAAGCACGTGCAGTTCCAGTGAATGCTCTCTCCACCTATTGGTATCGGTTGAATTTAAGCTCCTCTCCATCATTTCATCATGAAAACATGCTTCAAAAACACAAAAATCTCCACGTTGCATTCTTGTGCTTGTCTTTTGCAATGTTATTCTTCATCCTTTGGAAAGTAGGTGAAGGAGACTCCAGTGAAGGAGACTCCACAACCTCTCTGGGCAGCCTCTTCCAGGCTCTGGCACCCTCATACCAAAGAAGTTTTTTTCCTCCTGAACATCGTTTCGACAGCTACACAACCAACTTCAAACAAGGGTATATTGTTAGATATTCACGAAGCCGTTGCTGCAGCTGGATTAGCTTCGGACACCATCTGATCTGCAGCCCTGCCAGAGAGACACCGCAGAAACTGATACTATGAGGCACTGAAGAGCCAACCCTGCTCCCATTGAAAGAAAGAGGAAAATACCCATTTATTGCAGTAAAACAGAGAAGATCCTAAGTTTCAGCGCTTCCACTAAGCCTGTTGTCACTCAGTGACATCATGCCTCAACAACAGCCTTTATATAAGCAGTAGGCATTTTTAAAAAGAAAACAAAGCCCCAAACCCTCAAGCAGAAATACAATGCTCGATGCGAGACCTGAAAATCTGGTTGCCTGCCTGGCAGAGCTGACACGGCTACTCTTAAAATGCTTATAGACATTTTCTCTAGCACGGTTCCCTTCAAGCAAGCGCTCTCCATTTACTTACCTTTTCCCTGACAAATACCTTTCCGACTGACAAATCGTCGGCCTTAATTATCTTCCTGTTGGCTTACAAAATAAAATAGATGGTTTGAAACGCTCCAGCTCTGTGCGTACAGCAAGAACAGAGCTCGCTCAACACAGAGCCACCTGCTGACAGATGAGTATATGCATCTTAAAGCCTTAGAATAGGAACTGGTTGGCGTTCGTATCACATGTTGATAATTAGAAATGAATGGATAGAAAACATGGAAGTCGATTTTAACCAACAGAAACTTCTTCCTCCTACCCATGTTGGATTTGGGCTGCTCTCTCTCTTTTCTAGAACACAACAGTTCCTGGCAATTTTTTTCCTGGCTCTTTATCAAAGGGCTTTGAGGGAGAGAAGTTAAAAACCAGGTCATTTAAACCAACTATAACTATGCAACAACCCCACTGAATCTTTAAACACTTGTAAATCCCCACAAATACCACACGTGATGTTCGAGCGAGATGCCTTTTGGCAGTCACCAACGCTTGCGGGGTTTAATTTCAGAGGAGGGCACGTTTCTGGTCACTCCAGTTCTGCTCAGTAGTGAAATGAGCTACACGTGATGGCTTTTAAGGCCATGCAAAAGCAGAATATTTTCTGCAAATCCTGATGACTGTGTTTATTTCTGCGTAGAGTTAGAATCATAGAATCATGGATTTATGGAATCATGGAATCACAGAACTATGGAATCATGGAATCGTAGGATCATGGAATTATGGAATCATGGAATCACAGAATCATGGAATCATAGAATCATAGAATCACAGAATCATGGAATCAGAATCACAGAATCACGGAATCACAGAATCATAGAATGGTTTGGGTTAGAAAGGACGTCAAAGATCATCCAATTCCAACCCCCCTGCAGGGAGCAGGGCCATCTGCAACTAGAGCAGGCTGCTCAGAGCCCCCAACAACCTCCCCTGCAATGGGGCCAGGGATGGGGCAGCCACCACCTCTCAGGGCAACCTGTTCAGTGTTTCAGTTGCATAAAGAAATGAGGAGGGTGCACACAGAGG